>PVKP010013551.1:0-55238 GCA_004027715.1 Plecturocebus donacophilus
CCGAGTGTGTGTGGGTGTGTGTGTATTCCTCTGCATTTAAAAAGACCAGAAGAATGCACAGATAGATTAGTTTATCAGTGCTCCAGAAGCATCTTATATAAAGTTATTTTCATCTGATAGCATCAAGACACATCTGCGGGGTTATGAGCTGTCTTGTAGTCTTCTTTGTTTTGTAGAACATATCTGCATGTAGTAGTTGTTCAGTAAATGTTGGTTGGTAATTAATGAATCCACAACATGTAGGGCTCATGCTCTTGGAGATTCAAGTTTACTGAAGCATTAATCGTTGATGTTTTTAGTATGCATCCCATGCGCCAAGCAGGGAGTTAGACCTTGAAGATTATGGAGGTTAACAACATGGCTCAGTTGCTTCTCTTAGTTATTTTATGTTTGATGGATTCTATAATAAAGAATTGTGAATTACTATACTCATTAATGCTACATCCTTGCAGCAAAATAGATCATGAAGAAGTCACAGAGGCCTCTGTTGCAGCCTCTTTGTTCAGACATCTTTGAATGTGTTTTCTACATCCTTCTTGCTTTTTAGCACGAATTTCTCGAATATCTCAGTGCCAAGCATACTACTGGGTTATTAAATGCTTGTGAGCGAATGGACATTCTTGGAACTAGAAACATGGATTTAGGGTGGCAGTGTGCTATGCTAGAAAGAGCATTGACTGTGGGTAGGGGATCTTGATTCAGAGCCCAGCTCTGTCCCTGGCTGGCTGTGTGATGGATTAATTAAGCTTCTGTTCAGCTGGAGAAAAAGCATCGCAATTGAAACAAGGTGGAAGAACTGACACTATTTGTGGGAAAAGATCATGTAGATCAAGAGGTTAGAAGGACAACAGTGGAATGCTTGTGTGAGCCATGGGCACACAGATGTATTTAGGAGAAGGAGGACAGCTAGGAATTTGGATTTTCTTAAAGCAGATTTCCACATTAGCATTACCTGGGATCATAATATGCCTGGTTAATATTTGTAAACAGAAAGTTGGGAGAAGGAAAACAGCAAGGAGTAAAATAAAAATCAAGAAGATTAAGATAGGCTGAATAATGAAATGAAAATGGGTCAAAACCGGCTTTTCTTTCTCTTCTTGCTTTCTCCTTGTCTTGTCCTTGGAGGAAGCCGAATTCATCTTTGCAGGCCCCCTTCAAGGGAAGCTTTGAAAGGAGTAACTTTATATAGAGTAAGTGTTAATTGTCCAGAAAAAGGTTATATGCCAGGGCTCTGATTATCCATGTCACTGGAATACATTCAGGGCACTTGCTTGCGGAAGTTTGGTTTCCATGAATTAAGGAGCTCCAGGTAATTTTCAGGTCAGGAGTACAATCGTGATTATTTTGGTGTCTGAATAGAACTGCTAAAATTGAAATGATACCTTTTGCAAACTATTTTCATAGACATTATCTCATTTATACTTTGGATATCCCTATGAGGGCAGGTGTTAATATCTCCATTACAGGCAGAAAATGAAGTCCAAGTTAAATGATTTGCCTAAGGCCACACAGCTAATGAATGTTATGGGTGGAACTTGATTCCCATCAGGTCTTCTGATTCAAATTCTATATTCTTTTCATCCTGATGGACTTCTGGAAGAATGTTACAGCCCTACTTAAGAGGGCCACACAGGGCGAAAACCTTCGTTGTCTGTAATAAGTCTGTGAGCACAGGAGACATTGAAGACTTGTTGAAGAAAGTTTGGTATGTGTTAGTAGTACATTTATAGGAGTGGACCATGTATACAGAATTAACAACATTGGTTTGGAGGTCAGGTGACCTGGGTTTACACTCTGGCCCTCCACTAAAGGTTGTATGGCTTTGAGCAAATTATTTGACATGTTTGTGTTTCCTCACCATTTACTGAGGAATAAATGAGTTGATATGGTAAAGAACGCAGAAGTTTTCTGGGGTGAGGTATATTAGCTATTACAGTTACTGTTGTTGTTATCATGCTGGTTTCTATGGGGGGATTTGAGTATCTAAATTTTCTGTATCTTGGAAAGTATAGGGCTAGTGACTTTCCAGATACATTTCATTCGGGGAACAATTTAGTTATAATTACTATGGGAATAGCTGTTGGTCAAAAATTGTACTTACTTACTATGTAGTAGTATGCCCCTTCCTACTCTCTCTTCCTGCCTCTCTTTTCCCTTCCCTCCATCAATCCATCCTTCATTTCTTGTGTTGAGTTGAACCCAGAAGGATGTTAGGATAATAGGATAAAGGCCAATATGAGTTCATCATATATGCAGTGGGTGTGGGAACATCATAATTGAGGCAGGGAAACATGAACTACCATGGTGCGTTTCCCTTAGTTGAACCCACATGGGTACAAAGCAGTCCCATGTTACTTACTGTTCTTTGGTGATCTTGGATGGTGCTGAGTAGAGGAATTGAGCTGTGGTGGTGGGAAGGACCAGGGCATGCAGAACCTTACATGCCATACTGGAGAGTTTTGACTTCATGCTGAAAGTAATGGGGAGCCATTGAAACCTTGTCAGCTGGGGAGCTAATTGATCAAATTTGCTTTTTGGAATCAGTGTAGAGTAGAAGGTGTGAGGGGCAGATGGAAATTGACAAGAAATAAGTCAGGGATGTGTGTTTAGGGGTATAGGAGAGAAATAATTAGGACCAGAGCCAAGATAGTGACAACAAGAGTGGTAAATAGAGGCTGTATGTAATTGGGGTGCATAGAATAAGGTTCCAACCATGTCTCCTGTTTAAAATAAGGAGGGAGTTGAGACATGCATTGTCAGTTACTCTTGTGGTGTGAAAGAGGATATCTTTGAAATGTCTTTCTAAAAGAATAACATAAAAAGGAGGCAGGCAGAGCTGGGACAACTTCAAGGGCCCTGAATGAAAGAAGAGGCCGTGCAGAGCTAGGGCACGTTCTGAAATAATGTTTGTTGCTGAGGCTTCAGAGTGAGTAAAAGGAGGAGTTTGTGAGAGGGAGCAGTACTCTGTGAAGAAGAGAGATTTAGGGTCATGGAGCAGGAGAGTGATAAAGTAATGTGGGGTAAACAAGAGGGATAAGAAGAAAACCAGAAAGGGAAACGAGCCGTGAGAATAGGAAGCTGAGCTCACTTCCCAAAGGTTTGTCTTTGTCTGAAGTGCACAAGGGAGAAGAGAAAGGAGAGAGAAAAGCTTTCAGAGAAAGAGATGAGGCAGAGACTAAAGCAGAAAAACATAGCAGGCCAAATGGAGGTGTAACAGAGCTGCAGACGGTGGCAAGGCCCAGGAGAGGGGATGGGGCTCGGAGTTTGTGATGAAGCTGGGGCAGGCACAGGTGTCTGGACAGAGAGGAGGGCTACAGAGGAGCCTCTAAAATTTCAATGAGATCACATCACTTTGGGGCAGAACCACCTACACAAGGACTGGGGAACACAAAGAGCAGAAAATGCCAGAGGCCCATGAGACTCTGAGGCAGGAGATGCCAATTATAATTTTAGCACAAGGAACAGGGCTGTCTAGGATGATAGAAATGTTCTGGGCAAATAGGGGCTGCAGGGCCAGTCAATAGAAGAATAATAGGGACAGGATTGTTGTTTCACAAGCATCGGGTGGCTGTGTGAAAGGAAATCTTTGTTGAAAGATATATGATCTTGATGTTTATTTATTCAGAAGGAGAAATAATCACATTTGCGAGTGCACAAGCCCCACAAGGAGAAATGTGTAAAGGAAAATATATGCAAGGATACAAGGCCTTAACTGCATGAGTGAAAAAGGTCATTACTGGGAGGGGAGTCTGGCAGTTCATGAAAGTACCTGGAAATGGAGATGAAGTCAACCTTTGATGCTTGTATTTAGAATCTGTTGAAAGACTTGAGGAAGAAGACAGAGGAGCATGTATCAAATACATCATAGGTGGGTATAGTCAACAATACTTAATTTCAACTCTTTCTTGACTTTCTGGTAGAAGGGGTGGGTACCAGGCATTTTAACCTCTGTACTTCAGTTTGCTCATGGGTTTACAACGTTATCATGATGATTACGAGAGGTTCTTGGTGTGTGTGTGTGTGTGTGTGTGTACGTATACATGCATATATACACAAAAAATCTGATTTGGCAGTAATCTATTTTATTACTAAATGCAAAAGATATGAAGCTCAAAACTCAAAGATGGACCAGTAAGAATTTCCTTTGTCTATTTTAGAGAAGATAAGTTCTGGTACTACTGCCAATGCTGACATTCACCTTCTCCTCCTCCTAGCTGCGGGTTATTAGGGGTTTCTACTTTTCCCAGCCCTGTGCTGTCTCTGTACCCATCATCTTTGACCTCACACTAATTTATAGAGGTAGGCAGTATTGTACCCATTTTCCACATGAGAAAACTGAGGCTTGGAGAGGCTTAGTGTCTTACTTGAGGTCTCTCACCTAGTAAGTGAAGGAGCTGAATCCAAACTTTCGTTAACTAAATCCAAAGTCTTACTCTCAACCTCAAAGTGGAGAGGCAGTAGAGAGCTGGATAAATCTTAAGAAAACAGGATTATACTGATGATCATCCTGATTCCACTGCTAAGAGTCCTGTGAGGGAGCTTGATGCGCCTCCAGACCGTGGGAAGTAGATGGCTTCCTGGAACAAAGAGCCGATGGGATCAGAAGGCAGCCTACAGACATGCCCGGAAGCAGGATAAAGCAGAATCATTCTGCAGATTAGTGTTGCATGGGCCTCAGGTTTTACGAGATAAAAATGGACAGAATTTGTAAACATTTTAAAATTACTTTTCCCCATTTGAAAACTGGTGTGAAGAGCATGTTCTGCCATAACACACGGGCGCATACACATACACACACTCTCTTTCTCTCTCAAAACCAGAAGATAGTGAGGAACGAGGCTGTATTGTGTGAGCAAGAGGGCCGTTTCAGGAGCACAGACTCAATGTAATGGAGTGAACTTTGAATCTTTTGAACTTTCGAGCCTCAGTTTGTTCATCTGCAAAGTGAAGGAGTTGATCCATTTGATCTCTAGGGTCCTTCCTGGTTCTGATAGGCTCTATGGAATATAGAATATAGAACCTACAATGGGTTCTATTCAGTCTCAGGTTGTTTTGTTCCCAGTTTTCCAGGACTGGCCGTCACTTCCTGTAGGCCCCATGAAAGCTGATAGGGATTCTGTCCCCTATTTATGGAAATGAACAGACAGATCCTTTTCTTTTTCTTTTTTTTTCAAGGGGCCTCAGTGAGGTGGAGAGAAAACAAATTGGCCTTTCTATTATCCTGGTGTATAATTGTGCCTGTCTGAACACTAGTGTGGAGGCTCCTTGAAGGATAAAGACTGCCCTATTTACTTTTGTATCTCCAGGGTCTAGAACAGTGCCCATTAAAAGGCTGATGAATAAATGGATGGGTACCATCCATGCTGTTTACACAGTACTTGCTACATGCCAAGCTCTTGACTTCCCTTAGCTCACCTAACCCTAACAGCACCCAGGGAGGTGGGAGCCATTCTGTTTCCCATGTTATCCTGCAGAAACAGTCACTGAGTAGCCTAGTCACTCACCCAAGGCTGTACAGGCTGGGGATTGATACAGTTCAGATCAAAACTTTGCCGTTGCTAACTCTATAACCCATGTTCTTAACTCACTCGACTGTGTCTCAAGAGGTGGCTAAGGACACATTTAAATACCTTCCAAGGGGAGTGATCAGTGAACCATCATTCCTTTGTAAGCAAAATGAAATCTGTGATAAAGTGCAGCACCATTTGGTAGACTCCATGGCACCTTGCCATTTTGGGGACATTTTAATGAGTAACACTGCCATATGGCTAGAGTTAAATTGCATTTTGTTCTAACCCAGTAAGTTTTTAGGTCCTTTCTCCCTAGTTTCCTGCCTTAATGCCTGTATTTTACCCTTACTGAACTGTTTACTCTTTCTCTGAGTGTGTCATACTGTCTCTTGCCTCTGGACTCTGCACATCCTGAGATGTAATTACAGATTTTCTGTTCTGACTCCTCAATTCGACTGTGTCTCCTTCAAGGCAGGGGCTATGTCTCATTTTCCTACACATCACCAATGTCTGGCCAAGGACTAGCATATAGTAGTTGCTAAGTAAATGTTTGCTGACTGAATGAATTACAGATGATCCAAAAAGTGATTTTTATCCTGCCCAGAACCACACAGAAACTACATGGAGCTACTTCCTGCCACACATCTTCTTGCTTTACACAGGCTAACCCATGCCTGTGACCATGAATTTCTCTGAGATTCTGAAGCACTAAAAGGAGCTAATACAAATTCAAGAAAATTTTGTGTGAAACATCTAGACTCAAGGTTGTTCTATTTCTGTTTTTCTAAAATGGAGTAACATATTTTATTTGTACTGATTAGTAGTGTTTGAATAATAGCTCATCTGTAAGTTTTTATCTGGGCACTGGGAGTATATGGTCTGCCCTAGAGACCCTGAGAAGCTGAGTCCGGCTGCTGCTGTTGATCCTAGGCAGACATCCCAATCTGTGTATTATTCATCATCAATGATCCGAGATGGGGTTTGTGTTTCTGTATCACCCATTGCTTCTTCTAGAGAGCATGTCATAGCATAGGGGAGTATGTACATTTTTAACATGCTTTTCAAATATCCTACATGTACATCCTCACTGATCTGATGTCTTTTTTAAGTGTTTAATTGTGATACGAAATATATGTAAAATTTATCATCTTGATCATTTTTAAGTATGTGTCGTTCAGTAGTGTTGTCTATTCACATTGTTGTGTGGCCAATCTCCAGAACTTTTTCATTATGCAAAATTGAAACTCTGTACCCTTCATATAACAACTCCCCATTTTGCCCTCCACTCCCTAGTTCCTGGCAGCTACTTTCTGCTTTCTATGAATTTGACTATTCTAGATACATCATAAAAGTGGAATTGTGATTGGCTTATTTCAATTAGCATAATATCCTCAAGGTTCATGCATGTGTCAGAATTTCTTTCCTTTAAAACGTTGAATCATATTTCACTGTATATATTTATAACACTTGGTTTATCCATTCATCTGTCAATGGATATTGGGTTGCTTCTGCCTTTTGGCTATTGTGAATAATGCTGCTATGAATATGGGTGAACAAATATGCATACTTCTTCAAGACACTGCTTTCAGTTCTTTTGGATGTATATTCAGAAGTAGAATTGCTGAATAATATGCTTAACTTTATGTTTACCTTTTTGAGGAGCCATCATACTGTTTTCCATAGTGGCTGTACCATTTTATATTTCCACCAGTGGTTTGCAGGGTTCCAGTTTCTCCACATCGTCACCAACACTTGTAATTTTTTGTTCTTCGTTTTGTTTGTTTTTATAGTAGCCATCCTAACAGATGTGAAGTGATATCTCACTGTGGCTTTAATTTGCATTTTCCTAATGATCAGTTATGCTGGGCATCTTTTCAAATGCTTGTTGGCAGTTTGTATATCTTCTTTGGAGAAATGTTCATTCAAGTCTTTTGGTCATTTTTAAATTGGGTTATTTTGTTCTCTGTTGAGTTGTAAGAATATATATTCTGGATATCAACCCCTTATCGTATATGATTTGCAGATATTTTCTCACATTACTCTGTTGATCATATCCTTTGATGCATAGATGTTTAAAATTTTGATATGATCTGATTTGTCTATTTTTAATTTTGTTGTCTATTCTTTTGGTATTATATCCAAAATATTGTTGCTAAATTCAATATTGTGAAACTTTCCCTTTGTGTTTTCTTTTAAAAGTTTTGTAGTTGTTAAGTTTCATGGTTAGGTCTTTGTGCCATTTTGAGGTAATTTTTGTAAATGGCATAAGGTAAGGGTCCAAATTCATTCTTTTGCATGTAGATACCCAGTTTCCCCAACACCATTTGCTAAAGAAACTGTCTTTTCCCCCATTGTATTCAACCCTTGTCAAAAATCATTTGATCTTCTATGTGAGGGTTTATTTCTTGGATTCTATTCTGTTCTATTGGTCTCTATGTCTATCTTTATGCCAGCACCACATGGTTTTGATTACACTTACTGATCTTGATTCTGCAAATAGTATGAGATTCCAGGGGCAAATGCCAGTGAACCCATGAAAACACTGAGGTCCAAAGAAGGAAAATGACAGCTCCAGATCCTCCTGCCAGTAATTTTCAGAGTTAGGTTTCTGTGCCCTTCATCATGCTACAAAGTCTGATTTATTGTGGGCCAAAATACCCCAACCTGAGAATCAGAGGGACAGACATTAACAGGCTCTCAACATAGAAAATTGTTGTTGGAAGGAAAAGCAGAACTAGTATGTGGTAGGCCCTCAAAATCCTCTAGATACATTTAAAGAAAAATGCCCTTGTCATTTTCCAGTAACTGCAGCCCTTTCATAATCTCAGTTTATTTCATTCCACCCTTAACCAGCAGCTCACTCTCTGTAATATATACTACTACCTTATTTAACACTACAGTGCACCTCCCAGCCCCGGCCCTTTTATTCCCCTCACCTTTCTCTACTTTTATTTTTTCCATATGACTCATACCTTCTAACATTCTGTATCCTTTGCTTGTTTTATATTTATTGTTTATAGTCTGCCCCTAGAATGTTAGTTCTTTGAGGCAAGGATCTTTTATTCGTTTGCTAACATAAAGAATGCATTCCTGTGGTAGACAGAATAATGGGCCCCCAAAGATGTCATGACCTAATTCTCAGAACTTAAGAAGATGTTACCTTATATAGAAAAAGAGACTCGGCAGATACGATTAATGTAAGGACCTTGATATGAGGATCTTGGATTATCAAGGTGGACCAGTCAAACCATCGGAATCTCTAAAAGCTGAAAATCTTTCCCCAGCTGCAAAGAACCAGAGAGTTGGTGGCGTGAGAAGGGCTCACCATTGTTGGCTTTGTAGATGCAAGAAAAGGGCCACAAGTCAAGGAATTGGTGGCTTTTAGAAGCTGGAAAAAGCAAGGAAATGGATTGTCTCTTTGAGGTTCCAGAAAGGAATGTGGCTTTCTGGATATTTTGATTTTAGTCTAGAAATACCTTTACTGGACTTCTAAACTACAGCAGTGAAAATAATAAAATTGTATTGTTTTGAACCACTAAGTTTGTGGTAATTTGTTATGGCAGCAAAAGAAAACTTAATATATCACACAATAAATATTTGTTGAGAATGAATGGATACATGAATGAGCCTCAGATCAACCAAGATTGGGAGGTAAGGATTCATCTTCATTAAGAGGAAACTGACTCAGCAAGTTGAAGTATCTTGGTCAGGGGCTCAGTCTGTGACTAGCAATGTGGGATTTTGAATCTCTCTGATTCTCAGCCATTTCCCTATGTCTCCTTCCTTGCAGTTGGGTGAGAGTGTGTTGATTTGGTATTGATCTTCTGAACCACACACAGTAGGTTTCATTGGTTCATCCTCAGATAAGGTGGGTCTCTTAACCGAGACAGGAAGAGAGAGAGTGAAAGCATTATCATACCCTGTGCAATTTAGAGATGTAATTAACAACCTCAACCCCAGAGCATTTGCTTATGCTTATATACAAATAAGCACACAAACAAGCCACCCAGCAGCTTCTTTGTTGTGATCAGCAGGAAGCAGCCACATCTGTCTTCAGCATCTGGACTTCTGAGCTGGGCTTGGGAAGCTGATCAGATTCAGGCCACCCCAGGACCAGGGGCTATCTCCTGGGAAAATAGTGAGTTCAAAGTTTAATTTCACACCATCAGTTCTGAGATAAATCTTGAAACCAGTGCCCAATTGTTAATAGTAAGGGATGAATGTGGGCAGAGAACCTACAAAGTCATTATCTTAGAGAATTGATTGTAAAGACACCACAGATTTATTTCGGTGGATTTGAGAGCCACTGTACATGGCAGACTAGCTCAGGCAGATGGTGTGTGCAGGAGAAAATGGTGAAGAGACTGGTTTCCTCACAACAAATTTCCATGGAAAGTTTTGCTAGGATATGACGGGGCTGCTTCCCGGACCAGAGCAAAATAGAGATCATCCATATGAAGAAAGGGAGAACACAGCAAGCATTCTGGATGAGTGATGCATGCAACTCTGCGATGCCAGGCTGTATTTAATCTACAGACATTGCACATCATCAGTGCTTTAAGAGCAACATCTTCTATGTAAAAATACTCAAGAGCCTTATGCTTTATGCTCTGGACTCCAACGTAATTACACTCTCTCAATGACTAGATATAAGAAGCTTGAATTGATTACCCAAGACTTGTTTCCTACATTTCTGTTTCTCTCTCACTTGACAGGTACTGTATCCATTTGTTCTATTATCTTCTAAGTTTGCATTGGAAAAATAAGCTAAATCAGAGCAGTCTTTCTTAAGTTATAAAACCAACCATGTGAAGATGCTTTGAATGCTGTTCTGCTTGTACATAACTAAGGACTAGCTCCTCATGGTAATTTTGCAGGTGATTAGCCTGTCGTATAGAAATGGCCCTTTGGGAATAACAGGGAAACATAAGGTTGTATTTCTTTACAAAAAGCAGGTTACTTGAGAGAATTTCTCTCTCCTTACTGCCTCTCTCTGGAAATCTTACCAGTATTTTAGGCGAGGGATGGGATATAAACTTAGAGGAGGTATAGGAGATCCATAATCATCAACTCTTACATTCCAAATGTAATCAGCAAATGGATTGAGGTGCTATATGTTCTAGGCCTGGAGTTTGAAGGAAGACTTAGACACAGCCTTTCTGTTGAGAATATACTTTCATGGTATGTTCATCAAACTCTTCTGCATCCTGCATGTTATAAATCAAAGGCTGCCTCCTCTGTGAAGCCCTTATTGATTGATTTTAGACAAACTCACTTCTTAGTTCCTGCTCTAACATGTTTATTAGTGTGCCTTATGTCTCCCCACTAGACCTAGCCCTGTAAGAGCCGAGAGGCCAATGCCATTTTACCTTTGTATTCTTAGTGTTGGCATGTAATATAAGCACATTATAATCATTACCATCATCGTCATTATCATCACCATCATTACCATCGCTGCCACTATGTTCCCAGCTTTGCACTAAGCTGAATTATCTGAACTGCTGGACACTTTAAGGAAAACCCTTCAGTAGGCAAAGGTAAAGATGTTAGCTGTGGCAAAAAAGTACAAGGTAGTATCTGATCGACCAGTATTTGGATAAGAGGATGCTAAGGAGTGTGGTAACAGAAGGGACTAAGTTAATAATGGTAGCCGCTACTTATAAGAACCTGTTCTAGGCTAGGTGCTTTATTTACCTAACAACACTGTATCAGCTTTACAGTAGCCTCCAGGAAATATAAAGCCTAGTTTAGGTCTGACGGTTTTACTCTTCAGGTTTTTGTTATTAATTTATCTCTATCTCTATTTTCATATCTATAGAATGAAAATAATAAGACCTACTTTAGAGGATTATTGTGGGATGAATGGGAATAGTGAATGCTGTCTGACACCAAGTAGGTGCTCAATAAATATTCGGTGACTGTTAAAACTTTGCAGAGTGCTTGGCACTTACTAAGTTATTGACAAAATAATAGAAACAACCGCTATTATTAATTGAGCATTTACTGTGTGCCACACACTTTCTCAGAGCTTCATATGGATTAACATATGAGCTAACATCACCATTTCCATTTGGCAAATGGAAAAACTGGCATCAGAATGGTGAAATAACTTACCCAGAGTCATGGTGTTAATAGGTAGTGGATTTTGAATGCAAGTCCCTGACTGCCTTCTTCATGGATGTTGGATATCTTTCTACTACATCTTTGCAAAATGCTGAGAGAGGTAAATCATAGTCTATGGGTGGCTTGGAGTTCAGACTTTATCCAGTGAGTAATACTGAATCTGCTGTTGTTTGCCTGATTTGAGAGAAAGTTGTTACAGCTGGTGAACAAGCAAACAGCATTGTTTGTTACCATGGGGCACTCGGTTGAGTGTTGGGACCTGGCTGGCAGGTTCCAACCTTAGGCAGTTGTTAGCGTGCAATAATCAAACTGTTGGTCTGGTGCTAAACCACATCGGATGGGGAAAAGTTACCCAGTTTACCTTTATTCTAACAAAAGCTCATAGCTAACTGGCTTGTGAGCCGTAGCATTAATTTCACTTTGGGTGGTTGATTCTTACTTTGTAACTTCCTTAGATATGATGGTTCATGCTTTAGTCTACTGAAAGGTAGACTTGGGGAAATACTTATGGCTTCACAGTTTCAAATGAAGTGGGATGGAACTAAGTTTATTAAACTCTCTTATGTTATGTTTTAAGGTCTATTTCAGAATGTATCTGTTTTTTATTCTGTTTTGTGTTTTTTTTTTTTTTTTTTGAGATGGAGTCTCGCTCTATCGCCCAGGCTGGAGTGCAGTGGCACGATCTTAGCTCACTGCAACCTCTGCCTCCCGGGTTCAAGCAATTCTCCTGCCTTCGCCTCCCAAGTAGCTTGATTTACAGGTGCCTGCCACCATGCCTGGGTGATTTTTGTATTTTCGGTAGAGATGGGGTTTCACCATGTTGGCCAGGCTGTGCTGGGATTACAGGCATGAGCCACCGTGCTGGGCCTGTTTTTGTTTTTTAAGCAGTGGAGACTTGTTCGAGAATGAGATCTCACACGTAACTCCAATGTATGAAATAGGAAAAGACGGTAGGGGAGGGGGTTTCTTAGCTGGTAGCCCCTCCTTACTACCCCCTTCTTCCTCATCTTCAAGAGCTCTCATGATAGACATTGAGATAGCTGTAAAGAACCACCCTAGGCTCACCCACAGCACAGTTTAGAAACTTCAGGTTAGTTCTAGTCCTGAAGAACTAACAGAGACAGAGGCAGCATCTAGAAGCTAGGTCTTTTGACGTTTGTTCCTGTGCTCTTTTCACTCCACCACAATTAATTTACTGTAGCAGAGAAGCTAATCAAAGGTAGGAAATGCTTGGAGTAGCAACAGTTTTTTTAGTAAGCAGTGACATCCTCACTATTCTCCTTTTGGGTTCATGAAAAAGACTGTTAAACATATGTTCTTAACCCCCCTCCACGTCGCTGCAGCATTCTGTGCTGCACTGCCAAATTCTGTGCATTCCAGTGACTCCTCCTTCTCCCTAATGCATTGCTAAAAATAAGAAAACTCACACAAAAGCATATGTTGTGGTTTGTCTTTGATTTGGGCACAGATCATCCAAGTGTGAAAACAAAATTGGTTGCTCCGTCCTTCTAATGCACAGATTTGCACATCTGTACTGTACTTCCTGGAGGGAATTATAACTTAATATCTTATAGGGCTTGGTAATTTCTCAGAGACACTTAATACCCAATACCTCATGTGATGATTATGGGAGACATATCAGAGTAGGCAGAATGGGTAGCGTTATTTATAGTTACTTCATTATTAAGAAAAAGATTCAAATTTGAGGAGTTCCACAGGATTTAAAACTAGCTCATCAACCCTAAAACTCCTTTTATTTATTTAATGATTGCCTGGCTCTCACTTTTAGACAGGGGCAGAATATTACTAGTTTTTGTTTTTAGTGCTAAATTAGCCTTGGGAATGTGGGTGATAATATAATCGCTATTCCAATTGTTGTAGACAGTGCCTCTTTGGCTACGGCACCACAAATAGAGTGCTGATACTGAGTTCTCTTGAGAGAGCTGGAGGTTTGTGCTGGGCATCGTTTGTCTCTCCAGACCCTGCCTCCATCCTGCTCTGAGCTCTAAGAAACTGACCCATATGATTCCATTAGCATCCTTGCCCTGTGGCTTCTGGTTCATTTGGTGGGGGAGCCATTCGCAGGAGGCCTCTGGTGCGGCATGAGTGAAGCTGTGGAGTTTATTTCCCATCTCCCACATTTCAGGATTGCTGAAGTCTGACTGCTTTCTTCCCTCAGAGGTCACAGTCCTACAGAAGGGCCCTTTCCACCCAGCCTCTGTTTTTAGATTCTGTAAGTGCTCCTTCCTTCTGTCTCTTAGCCCTTGGAGTGGTAACAGCTCCCCAGGGTTATTAGCCCTGCAATACTGCACTGTCCCCTGCAGCTTCCCCATAACCCTGCCCACGCATTTGCAGACAGTCCCTTTATGAAACCTTCAAAGATTACTCAGCTCGAGGATGCCATGTATGTCTTGCTGGAGCCCTGACTGATAGAAGTTTCTTAGGTGACATGTAGTAATTATAATGCCTTATATTTTGAACCTTTCAGGTAGTAAGAGGTAAGACTTAACTGGAAAAAGTCCTCTGCATTGCCTAAGTTGTAGTTCTGTTTTCAAATATATCCTTGGCCACAGTAGCAGGAGCTGAAGACTATATACATATGCCTGTGATTCTCAGTGTTTATGTGCGTAAGAATCATCTGAGGAGGTTGTCTGAATTGCCAGTTTCTGGGCACGTCTCTCCAAAGGCTCTGATTCTGTAGACAGGAAGTGGGGCACAGGTATCTTCATTTTTAACAAGGTCCTAAATGAATTTGATGTGAGTATACCTAGACCACATTTGAGAAATACTTCTTTATGCCAATAGACTTCTTATCAGTGGCCTGCCTTTTTTCTTTTTTCTTTTTCTTAGATGGAGTCTCGTTCTGTAACCCAGGCTGGAGTGCAATGGCACAATCTAGGCTCAATGCAACCTCTACCTCCTGGGTTCAAGTGATTCTCACTCCTCAGCCTCCAGAGTAGCTGGGGTTATGGGCGTCCACCACCACACCCAGCTAATTTTTGTATTTTTAGTAGAGATGGGGTTTCACCATGTTGGCCAGGATGGTCTCAAATTCCTGACCTCAAGTGATCTGCCAACCTCAGCCTCCCAAAGTGTTGGGATTACAAGCTGGCACCTGGCCTTTGGCCTGCCTTTTAACTTTTTCTCTCAGATTCCATCATTAAATTCATACCTTTCAAGTAGACTTAACATTGAGTTCTCTGTACATATATGTGTGTGTATTTAACAAGGGAAATTTTGTTGAAAAAAACCATTAAGTAAGATAATGCTATATCTTTTCCTTCCATTAGTAAAACTAGTTGAAGATGGCAGTTTTTCAGTAGGCTGTACATTTTTATGAATATTTTTATCTTTGAACAGTTTTCTTTCTCTCTCTTCATCCATCTGTTTATTCCTCTAGTCACTTATGAAACATTTATTAAGCATCTACTATGTGCCAGGCACTGTACTAGTTTCTGGAGATCCAAAGTCATCTCTGTCCCTAAGATGTTCACAGGTAGCTGGAAACAAATATGTAAGCAACAGATATTCTTTTATTCACTCAACAGATACTCACTTTGCACCCAATATTTTCCAGGGCACTGTTCTAGGCACTAGAGTTACAGTAGTGAATAAAACAGTCAGATATTCCTGCATCACGAAGCTTAAATTCTCACATTATTAATCTCCTAGTGGTAAATAGTACGGTCAGAAACAAAAGACAGAGTTTTTACTTACGTGAGGATTGTAGGAATTTTACTAGACAGCACCAGCTCAACTGTGATGGTTCCCAGCAGTGTGCAGGACTGAGTCTAGATGGGATGGCCCGGGTCCTTGCCCATTGATGATTAGTGCAAATGTACACAGAGAGACTAGAGAAATCAGGGACTGGGGGTGAAAGGGTTTAATTAGAGGCTGCATATCTCAAAAATGCAGTGTTTTGGAGTTAGTCTGGCAGAGCAGTTGATTTTGGGAAAAAGGTAAGGGAAAGTACCAGATTGCTTGGGTGTGCATGGAAGATAAGACAGTGGAGCAAGCCGTAGTGAAAGGTAACTTTGGGCATTTTGTGTTACTGTGGAGTCTCTCACAGCACATCCCAACATCTGTCCATACCTTTGAGAGTGCACACGTCATGAAATATCACAATTATCTATGTCCGTGTCTCTGCAGTTACATCCAGCTTCCTTAAGACAGGAACCACATTCAATTCATCTTTTTATTCCTGGAAGCTCATGGAAGGCAATACACAAAATGTTTGTTGAATGAAGGAGTGCATAAACAGTCAAACAGCTCTTTATTAAGTACCTACTGTTTGCCAGGCACTGCATTAGAGTCTAAGGAGATGGAGATGAGAGACTTGCTCTTACATTCAGGTAGACACACACAGACACACATGCATGAAGCTACCATGCTATGTGCTGAGAGGAAGGTTGTGGCAGTCAGCATTACCTAGGCTCCAGTGTGGTGGTGAAGAGAGTGGGGTCAGGTGGTTCAGAGTTTGTGCAAGACTGCCTGGATTCAGATGCTGGCCCTCATGTTTAGTAGCTCTGTAACCCTGGGCATGGTGTATATATTTCTGTGTCCCAGGCTCCTTTTCTGATATTTACTTTAATTTATATAAAAGAGCTTCCTTAGAACTTGCCTGGAACATAGCAAGCATCATATAACTCTTGGTTGTTAATAAATTGGCTTTTGTCACCAGGGTTGGAATCAAGACTTATCTCTGCTACTTCCTAGCTCTGTTGCCTGAGCAAGTGACTTCACCTCAGCTTCTGCCCTTACTTAAATGATCTAATAATGTTGTCTAACTTTGCATTGTTGTGAGGGTCAGTGAAATCCTGGAGATCAAGCACTTAGCTTAACACTAAGAACTCCTCATCACTGAGTGTACTTAGCTGTGGGGGAGGAAATGAGTGGGAGAGGAGACAGCCACCTGCTCGTATGGAGGGCTTCTTTGAGGTGAAGCTCAGTCCTCAGGTGATGGGAGTTTGTCCCCATCAGTTGCTACATGTGCACAGCCAGGGACAGACAGAAAGGTTAGGACCTGTAAATCAGAGTGGCAGAACAAGCACTAAATGAATGTTCTGTTGTTATGATTAGTGGTTCTGGAACTGGGCAGAAGCCTGTGTCCTGGGATAGGATGACAGGTCATAGCAGGAACAGCCACTGCAAAATGAGATGCTGCACCTTATGAAAATTAAGGTTGGGATCTTCAGCCTTTCTGCTCAAAAGGGTGGGCTTCAGCTACACTCCCTGACCAATCAGAGCTGCTCCCCCTGTTTTCATGTGAAATATTTTCTAGAAAATACTGATGCATAGGCCATTTTCAGACCAATTACATCTTTGTCTCTAGGGTTGCTACCAAGTATGTTATAAAAGATTTCTAAATGATTGTAATGTGAAGTCAGGATTTTAGAGCTACCCATGCAGAACCAGATTGTCCTGTTGATGAGCAGAAGCTGAAGAGACCAGGAAGGGCAGGAGATGAAGAAGGAATTGCCTAGGTCTCTCAGAAAGATCAAAACTCTTTGAAGCTTAAACACGTAATTTTCATTTCCAAATAATACAACCATAAATTTATTCAGCATAATTGGAAGAAGGGATTTACTCTGGAATAAATGTCTTTTTATGTCAAATATTAATAGAATGGTATTAATTTGAAAAATGATTCACTTCCATAAAAAGCTTGCTTTCCAAGCAAAATAATACATTTCTTAATATAAAAGTTTAAAAGAAATTAATAAAGGCTTACATATTTTTGATTTATGAATAAATAAGGCACTGAAATCGCAAAACTTTGTTCTGTTGGATGATCTATATCATAATATCTTCTGACAAAAATGCTTATCTATTCTTAAGACATTTTGTTTATTCTTTTCTTGTTTGTTGCCAAAACATTTAGCCTCATCATTGATAATGAAATAATCAATTTTTTTCATGTATACAACAAATGTTTACTGTTAAAACATAAAGGGTTTTTTGGGTTTGTTTCTTTATTTTAATTTATCACAGGTAAACTTAGCATGCCTGTGTCAGCAGATTCAAATTCTGGCAAAGGAACCTGTCCCCCTGGGTTTACTATAGAAAGGTTGCATAAAATTGCAATAAACAATTTTTCTGGGCTCAAAAACATGTGCATACATCTTTATCCCCCTTGGGATATGCTTCCTGGAGGAGTCTGAAATAAGGCTGGGAAAATTGTATCCAATTCTTTAATAATCCTTTAAGTATCTTCTGATATGTGTTTCAGAAGGGTGCCACAGATATGTAATTTGCAACGGGAAAAGATGAACTCGAATTTTACAAGAACCAGCGATTATGTTCTTGAAATATGTTCATGCCTATGCCCGTGGCGCGAGAGCCACCAACCCTGATTTACTCTTCTTGGACCAGAATTTGCGATTGCTGATTTCTTTTCATTCACTTTTCCTAATAGAATCAGGAAGTAATTTTCAGTTATGGAAACAATAGATCACAGATAATAAAAGTAGAGCATGGGCAATTTGGGAGGCAGATAAACTTACAGAGATGAGATCTCTTTATACCACTCCTCCCTGTTTGGTACTTGTGGCTGCAATGCATGATTCTCTTTTATTCCCTATTAAATATAAATGCTTTCCAATGGTGCCTTGAGGGGGCAGGTCGGGGGCTGTACCAGCACTGCTTCTGTTAAACACAACAGGCATACTCACACACATGTGCACACACATACTTTTTTCTTTCTTCTAGAGAACTTTATTTGCTGTTAACTGAACACTCGACTTATCAGCTGCGTTATGTGTTGTTAGAATTTAACCACCGTTGACCATCATTAAAAGGTTATGGAACATGTCACAAGAGTTAGAGGATTGGAGCCAACAAACCAGCACCTAAGGAGTCCAATGAATTGACATCTTCATTTCTTTCATTCTTTTAAATTTATTTTAGGGACAGAGTTTTGCTTCGTCACACCCAAGCTGGAGTGCAGTGTCATGAGCATAGCTCACTGCAGCCTTGAACTCCCAGGGAACCTCCTACCTCAGCCTCCCAGAGCAACTGAGACTACAGGTGCATGCCACCATGCCCAGCTAATTTTTTGATTGTTTTTTTTTTTCTAGAGACATAGTCTCACTCTGTTTCTCAGGTTGGTTTCAAACACCTTGGCCTCCCAAAGTGCTGGGTTTATAGGCATGAGCCATCATGCTCGGCCTTGCTTTATTTCTTTAAGGTAGACATGGAAGGAGAGAGAAGTCATTTTTTGCTTGTAAAGTGGATGCTTCAAGAAGTGTATCATATATTCATCTTAAAGCCCATGTGTATAAACAGAAAGAGTTCTTGAGGAAAATATGATATTATTATAAGATAATCTTCTATACATATTGTGTATGTAGGCACTCTGAAAGCAAAATGGTATTTTTAAAAAGCTCTTCAGCTTGATACAAAAAAAAAAAAAAGAAACAGAAGCTTAGATGTATTTTCTTGAAGGCAAGGTCTGTGAAAATCCTTTTATGGAGCTTGTGTGCCAAAGCATGCTGTGTAAAGTCAGCCGGAGGTCATTACCGTTTTTATTAGGTGATTATATTATAAATATGAGTTGGGCCTAATCATAAGCAGATCCTTTATGTGTGTTTCTGAACATGCAGGCTCCAAAGTGCTAAATTCCAAATTGGAATATTGATTGTCTGATGCCTCAGTTACAGCTTTCCTCAAATCTTGAATTAGGCCTCAGGGCCCATGTGTCTTTCTGGAGATAAGTTCTTCTTGTAACTGGAAGACATAAGGTCTTAAATAGTGGGCCCCACAAGGTGGAAATCCAAAGGCAGACTTGGGTACTATTCGCTCCCTTGCGAATTGGGAGGTATTAAACATACCAGTTTATGGCATACATAGAGAAATTGTCATAATTTGTAAATGTCTATGAGTTTTCTCCCGGGTAAGGCAAACATTAATGCATTCCTGTGAATGTTTATTATTTTCATGCAAATCCAATTGAATAATTTGCCTTCGATTCTGTAGACTTTTCTTTTTAAAAAAGAAGGGAACCACAGGCCTCTTTGCTAAATTTTCTAATTCTGTAAATGTCCCTGAGTTTTAAAGTTTGACCTGATACTTTTAAAATGGTGGAACATACCTTAAGCAGGATTTCTCCATCTCAGTAGTATTGACATTTTGTGCCAGAAAATTCTTTGCAATGCATTGTGGGATGTTTAGTAGCATCCTTGGCCTCTAGTAGATATCAGTAGCCCCTCCCTACATTACATGTGACAGTCAAAAATGTCTCAAAACATCATCCACTGGGGTACAATGTCCCTGATTGAGAATCACTGCCTTAAAGTCCTGTCCAGTCAAAGATTTTCAATATTCTACATAAAATGAAGTGCCTTTCCAAGAGTTTAAAAGAAGATGTAGATAGAAACCTGAGCACTACAAATACTTGTTCCTATCTTGACTTCCCCTGTACAGTGAGTCCTGAGAGCAGGGCTGTGAGTTTTGTTTCCCCATGGCCTAGTACTGCCAGGCAAGCCATAGGGCCCCAGTAAATATTAGTTGGGTGCCTGTCATTAGACGCTTCCATAAATGTATATATGAGTTGTATATATTTCTATATTTCCATTAAAATCATACTAAATATTATTCTTTTCTATCCCAGTGTCTGAATAGTAATGGTCACATAGCAGACACTGAATCGATATTGGTTGAATAGCTACTTGGCACATAAAAAGTACATTAAAATGTTAAATTAATAGAACACCCATGGCCATACGCCATCAGAGATGTGCTTTTGTGGCGATTGCAACAGTCAATGAATTGGATGTGGGATACTCCACAGCGGCTGTCCTGCAAGTTCTGTTTACTTTGCCTCCTTTGAAATTCACACTCCATGCCTCGGGTGACCAGGTCCAAGGCCTGTCTGGTCTTTCTGAAATCACACTGGTGAGAAGGAGAATGTTATCGCTCATCAGGAAATGTATTGTTTTGTTTTATATTTTCAGGTCACCACAGCTGTGCGTATAGCTGCTACTTACTCAGAGAGCTCTCCTTGTTGCCCTGCCAGAGCTATACCAAACATAGGGTGATGGCTCTATTTTGAAGGCCTGAATTTAAAATTATTAAAAAGTCAGAGGACAGCAGCCATTCCCAAAATTTACACTGAAACAGCACAAAAGTTTAGTGTTATTGAAAAGTATTTGCAATCACTTTTTAAACTTTAGATTTAAATTCATTTTCTAGGCTTAGACCACTATGATTGTGTTAATTTTAAAACGACCATAAAAAATATTTACAAGGTACAGTGGATTTCTAGGTCAGGACTCAAGGCTTAGGAAGAAAGTGGAATTAAAAGGCACTTCAGTTAAAAATCAAAAAATATGCTAAAAATGCCCTAGTTTAACCTTCTCCATTTATATATGAGGAAACTATAAGTCATTAGGAGAAGAAATCACTTCTCCAGGGTTACACATTTTTTTTTCCTGCTTATCTTTTAAATCTGTTTCTCATTCATCCTTTCCTTCTCTGTTTTTCTCTCTCACCTCAATAAAATTAGACATCAGATTCACATACATATATAGATAATGGTTTTCCTACACTGCTAAAACATTGGACCTAAATTGGATAACTAGAGATAGTTAAGTGCAACTCTTTTCTTTCACTTTATGAATGAACAGTAGTCTAGAGAATGAGAACTGTGCTGTTGAAATTTTTACAAAGCCGGTGACTGGCAAAGCTGCAACTTGAATCTAGGTCTCTTCTCTGTTCGGTTATCTTTTCAGTAAGGCATGCAACTTTTTTATCATCTTATTTTGCACCCTCTTATTGCAATCATTCATTCATTCATTAGCAAATATTTCCTGAACTGTTCTGTGTTGAGTTTCAAGACAGCAGTCAGTATGACATGGCTGCCGCCCTCAGAAGCTCACATTTTAGTGAGGAGACTGAGAAACAAGCACACAATACCTGTAGAGTACAGTGTTAGAAATAGGGTGGTGTCATTGGGCTGTGGGTGGGAACTGTCAGTGAAGGTTCTTGTTACAGGTAACACTGTGGAATGTGATGGTCATTGCAGGAAGAATGTTGGTCATCACAAGGGCTGAGAAGAAATGCTGACCTAGGAAGAAAAACCAGAAAGAGTTTTCGTGATGCCAGGGAAGAACACAGGCCTTGATCTTAGACCCAGCAACATGACTTTGTAGCTGGATGATCTTGGTTCAGTCACTCAATACTCTTATCCTCATGGATTAAGATCAGGATGATCATTATAACACTTTCAGTGTGCTCATATATACACTTTTCTGAGCACTAGGTCTTTGGCCTTGAGTTAATTATTTGGATATTAACATGATTTTCATGTTTTAGAGGAGGAGGTTTCCTAGTAGGTACCTAATAGAGCCTTGATTTCATCCCAAGCTTGAATACAGAGTCCAAGCTCAGAAGCTGTGCCGCCTCTGAGAGTACAAGACTGTTGAGAATTCAATGAGCTGTATAATTATAGGAAAGTAGACACTACAAGAATGTTAATTGTTTTTTCTACATCATAAAACGTCCTCTGTAACCACTTTGTAGGCCCAAGCATGGATATATATACGTGTATCACTCATTTCTTACCTGCTATTTTTATATTCATAGTGGAAAGGCAAAATATGAAAATGGAAAATGCTCATGAAGAATACAAAGCACTTGGGCCTATTGGGAAAAAAATGTTTTTCTGACTTTTAAATTCTACTTTTTAGATAATCCCTTGAATTTATATCATCTTGATATTACGAGGGCATCAATCCCTGAGGGAGGGTTGGATCTCCTTCCTGTTCCTCCCTATTACATGGTTTATTGGGTTTTTACTCTCATTGATTAAACTCTTGCTATGTCCTAGCCACTGTGGTGAATCCTCACCACATTCACAGCAGAAATGAAGACCCAGGACTGGAGAGATTACTTGCCTTGCCGCTTAGCAAGTGGAAGAGGCAGGAGCAATGCTGAATCAGTCTAGTTTCACCACTCAAGCTGTAACCATGAAGCACTGTTGCCTGTCTCCTTGATGTGCATTCTTTTGGGCATTTTCTGGCACCACAATGGAGCAAATGTCATGGTTACCTACCTAGAATCCTGAGCTATATCTTTTTAATCCCATCTTGATTTATGACGTCTTTCTTAGTGTTTCTGGTATATGCCTTTTGGTAGGTCTGGGAGGTGGGAAGTGAAATTACCTCTTTGGTAAGTTTCATATTTAGTGGGAGGGCAGGAATATGGTATTGTTATGGGATCTTTGAGGTGTCACTTTTCTGTCTTGAAACCTTTGTTGGCCAGTGGTCTCTTTGCCTGAGTTCTTGTCTTTTGTCTAGGAAGAAGTAAAGTAGATAGACAAGTGGAGGATGAGCAAAATGAAGAGGAGCTTTAGTGTTAGAACAGCTTAGAGGAGAGCTGCAGTGGGTAGCTCCTCTCTGTAGGTAGGTCATCCCATATAGTGTTCAGCTCTCCCCAGAGAGGAGGCTTTTCTCTCTGCAGGAAGGTCGTCCTATCGTCTCTGGAGCACTCAGCAGAGAGGAGGACCTGGAGAGGGTAGCTCCTCTCTGCAGCTGGTCATCCAGAAGTCTGCTCAGCTCTTGCTGAGCCAGGCTCTCATGGGGCTCAGAGAGAAGTGCGTGCCAGTTGGTTCATAGGTGGCCATGGGTGGGCCCAGAAAAGGCACCACAAGTTCCCATTCTGGTCCATGGAACTGGCCGCCTGGCCCCCATCCTTCAGGCTCTCCCTAGCCTGAAAGTGGGGCCTCACCAGGGACCTGCCCCCTTTTATCCAGGAACCTGTCTCCCTTCTGCTGCCATTCATGGCACCCAGACTGTAGGTACTAAGGGGCCCCTGCAGGCCAGTGCCCAGCTGCCCTCAGCCCCCATCAGCTTCCTTCTTATCCTCATTAGTGCTCCAAGTCCAGAAGGGGGCTGAGGTAGCAGGGGGCTGACATGTCAGCAGTGCCCTGAGTGTGTGCACACCTGGCTGGACTGTGACAGTGCCCAGGCTTTCCCCACTTTGCTTCAAGGTCAGGGCAGGTGCCAATAGCAGGAAGAAGCCAGGCAGTGGGAGCAGTTATTTCCAAGCCTTCCTGGTTCTCCAAGAGGGCAGGGATGCCTAGGTCCATATTGCAGTTTAGGCAGCTGCAGCTGCATGTAGGAGGGAGGTGCTCCTGCCTGCTCTGAGGATTGGGAGTCCCAGGTCTGCAGCCATGGTTTGGGAAGCTGCAGCTGTGCCTGGGAAGGCTGCATTCCTGCTTGCCCTGTGGAGCAGGAGGACTGGGTCTGCAGCCGCGACTTGGGTGGCTGCAGCTGCACGTGGGGAGTTTCTGCCCCACCAACTTGGAAGGGACAGTGCTCACACTTGTCCCCAGCTCCTGCTGCCTCCACGGAGTGTGCAGCCATGGGCAGTGCCTCCCTGCTGCAGCCACACTGCTGCAGCCAGTGTGATGGCAGCGACCGCTCCAGATAGGCTGTGGCTGCCATCGGTATGATGGTTATACTTGAACTTACATGGTTTATTTTGGTAGCTGCCATTTTGAGAACATTTGCCCTTTGCTTATTGATTCTTACTGCAAGCTGCTGAGGTAGATGTTACTGCCTTCATTTTATGGAGGAGGAAATTGAAACATGCAAAGCTGGGTACAGTCCTACAGTTTTTGAATCACTGGTTTCCAACACCTAGTAGGTCTCTGGAAATGTGTTGCTCAGATCCCCAGACAAAAAAAAAAAGGGCACCTAGCTCTGATTAGAGACTGTCTTTCAGACTCCAGAGCTCTTACTTTTTTCAGAGTACCATTTTGTGTGACTTCTTTTTCTTTTTCTTTTTTGTGAGGCAGGGTCATTCTCTTTTGCTCAGGCTGGAGTGCAGTGGTGCCATCCCAGCTTACTGCAGCCTCAACCTCCCTGGCTCGAGCACTTTTTTCAAGTCAGCCTCCCAGGTAGCTGTGATTAGAGGTGTATGGCACCATGCCTGGCTAATTTTTTTTTTTTTTTTGTAGAGACAGATTCTATGTTGCCAAGGCTAGTTTCAAACTCTTGGGCTAAAGCGATCCACCTGCCTTGGCCTGCCAAAGTGTTGGGATTATAGACGTGAGCCGCTGTGCCTGGCCTTGTGTGATTTATATAGTCAGTTTATATTCCTGGGCTTTATTCCTTCCAGCTCTGCTAAGAGATACTCAGAAGAGCATGGCAGCTGAGAGCATCAACTCTGCAGCCAATAGTATGAATCCTAGCCGTCCCTCACTGGCTGTGTGACATTAGGCAAGTTCCTAACTCATTTTGAGCCTCAGTTTCATTATCTTTAAGGTCAGAATAATAACAGTACCAATCTTTTGAGATTGCTGTAAAAATTAAATGAGTTAATTTTTATAGGCATAATCCTTAGAATAGTATCTGGTATGTGATAAGCTTTTAACATGTGTATTAGCTATAATAAGTTATTATTATTTACTTTTCAAACATTTAATATGCCACTGCCATGGGTGAAACACTGCTAGATAATGGGATGGAATCCTGGTGTCCCTTTCAGCTCTGACATTCAGTGATGTATGTCAACAACCAAACCTTCCATCTCTGGGGGAAGCACTGCATGGTTTGCTCCAGGGGACTTACTGACTCTCCACTTACAAATGATTATGTGGAAAATGAAAAATGCATTTAGTGATTACTTTCTTTTACTCATCTTGTTCACGTAGGTGGGTTGCATTTTACTACCTAATTAAGAATAAGGAACAAAAATGGAAGGAAGCATATTTGTAGCTTATGTGTAGGTTGAAATTTCCTGAGAAGTAAGCTGGACTCATAAACAGGAAAGACAATAGGACTGTTTAAATGGAAAAATCCATAGCTATCACAATATGGAGTAATGGCATTTTGCTATTTTGGTCTTGAGGAAGAAGGCTTGAACATATTTGCACATGCACTCCTTGGCTAAAGCCGATCCTCCAAAGAGCAGGACACATTTGGATAGGAAAATTGTATTCCGACCACCAATTTGCATAGTCCTAACTTTCTGCCCACCTTTTTACTATTGTGTATCTCAGGAGATATAGTCCTCAACCTCACACAAACCAGACTGAAAGGGGAAAATTGGAGAGGCTTAGTATAGTTCCTCTCTTTTGGAACTAGCATGAAATACCAGTTTCTCATTGCTTACAGGGTACAGGATTTAGCAAGACACACCGGAAGGAGTTAGGATGTTAGGATCAGCTGGTTTACTTCTGCCCATATAAATGTCTATGCAACCTCCAGTAAGACATGATCTCTTTCTGAGACTTTTTCCTTCTTTGTAGTGTGAGGAGAGTAATTAAACTTGCCGTGTCTATGAAAAGCCTGGTATAGTGTATAGCACATGGATTTTGTATTCAGAGAGACCTCACTAGAATCGTGGCCTCTCCACTTTATTGAACTGCTCAGAACCTCCTCTATACACTGAAGATACAATTACCCATGTCCTCAAACTGTTCTAGAGTGTAATGTGTTATGTATTTGGTTGGAATACAGTAGTCCTTCTTTTTAAAATATTAGGGTCCTTCTGACTCTTTTAATATTCCTAGTGTAATCTATTTTTTGTTGTGAAGTACAGAATATATATATATATATATATATGACAGCATATGTGAATGTTTTATGAACAGTAATAATAAAAAACCTAGTGTCCATTTCTCAAGCTGAGAAATAGAATGTCATGAGTCTCTAGAAGCTACTTAAGGCCTTTCCTTCATAGCAAGGTATCAGGGGCAAGGCATCAGGATGCTTCCTGATACCTCCTCCCCAGGTAACTTCTAACCTGAATTTTGTGTTATTTCCTTAAGGTCTTTCTATGTATATACCTAAACAATTTATTATTTCTTTTTATTTTGCCTGATTTTGAACTTTAGATAAATGGAATAACGTAACTTCTTCTTGTGACTTTGTTTATCATTGTATTTTCAAGATTTCTCGATATTAATGTATATAGATACAGTTTATTATTTTACATTACTGTGTAGCATTCCGTTCTAAGAGTGTATATATTTATTTTCTAATCTAGTAATAGAGGATGTTTGACTAATATCCAGTTTTTTTTTTGCTATTATGAAATAGATCACTACAAATATTCTTTTATCCCTTATTATATATAAGCTGAATATGATTATATATGCTAAATATAGTTTTCGATTTATCTTCCTAAAGTGAAAAGATGTTTATAGATCATTCGGTCTATTATCTCGCTCTGCCTGGGTGGAGAGCAGGGTGACTCCTGAGGTGTCACAGCTAGTAGATAGCAATGTGGGGCCAGTAACCCAGGTCTCTTGTTTCAGTATGGCTCATCTGTGTGACTAGACCACATATCTGACAGTGTTTTATTTAATTTTAAATGATTTTCCTTGTTATTAGTAGTCTAATTTTGGAATTTTCATTTGGGCTAGTTCTTTAATATTCTCTTAGAAATATGCTTGCATTTGCTGTTGAGATCATTTTGTCCCCATCCCCAAAGTTGGGGCAGTGCTGGCTTCTCTTGGGCCCTGTCCCATTAATGCCAGCCCTAGGCATACCCGATGGCCATGAACCTGTGATAAGCTTCTACCCATTCAGCAGTGAGAGCCTCTGAGATATGTTTCAACCAGGGAAAAAAAAATCAAAATAGACCCAAAATGGCCAAGGGGGAAAACTGCTGAGGAAGGAAATCTGAATCCTTACAAGGCACTTTCTTAGGAAATATCCCTTTACTATAAATAGGAATGGATATTCAATTTTAGGTCCCTTTTAAAAAAACTCTCTAGGACTGAAATTAGATTTGAGTCTGATGGAATGAATATAGGATGGGGTGATTCTGTGCTGTGCTAGGACATGTCTGAAAGTTATGAGCAGCTGGTGCAGTGGAACAGCTGAGCCACAAACAAATATCAGCTGATTTTAGCACTTCTTATTTCTAGGTGTCCTGGTTTGTGAACTCCAGTGCTTGATTCCCTGTATACTCTCTTCATGAGGTTTCTCAGCATTTCTCCCTGCCTTCCAGTGACTGTATAATCTTCATACATTATTCCCCTTTCTGGATCTCAGTCTCCTGTATCCTATAATAAGAGTACCTAATATTTATTAAGAACTTAGACTGTGCCAAGCACCTTCCATATATCATCTCATTTCGTTTTCACAACAACACTATAAGGTGAGAACTATTGTTATCACCATTTTACAATGAGGAAATTGAGTGCAGGAAGTTGAGGCACAGTTGGCCCACCTGTTCCCCATGTAATGGGATTTGGAAACTTGTTCTGGGGGAGATCTGTTCCAGCCTCTGTCCCCCATGCTCTGCAGTTGGGAACTATTCTATGTCATGGTTGTCCCTTGCTCACATGCCTCTCTCACATCTCTGGGCTGTAGAACCACAGAGAAGAATGTACCTAGGATTCCAAATTCTTGCCATGCACTTATCTGTAGAGGGTGTCCATGGTTTCTGTCACTATGAAAGTGGTCTGTAAACCCCTAAAGTTTAAGAGCCACTGACTTCGATGTTAAAGTCACTAAGGCAATAAACCAACACAGCCAACCATTTGAAGACAAATAATAGATCCATTTGCTTATGAATAAATAAACTTTCCAAGGCTTCGACGGGTTCCTTTTTAATGTTCTGACCAAATATTTTGGAGTTGTGCAATTACAGAGGAAATTCATTGTAAGGAATTCACCTAAAAAACGAAAAGTAGTAATAATCTATCTTTTGAGTTTTACTACGTTTAGTCCAAATAGTTCATCTCTTTATCTTTTCACAGAAAGATTTCAAGGGAATTGAAAACAACTTTGCTTATTACTTATTCAAAGATAGTGATGGAAGTGCTAACAGTAAAGAATAAACAATGTTGTATGTGTAGTGCATGCATGTGTGTGCTTGTGTGTGTGTATTTTGGGTGAGTGTCTTAGTCCATTGGGGCTGCTATAACAAAGTACCATAAACTGAGTAGCTAATAAACAACTTAAGTCCAGGATCCAAGTGCTGACAGATTTGGTGTCTGGTGAGGGCCTGCTGTTTAATTTATAGATAGTGCCTTCAAGTTGCGTCCTGCAGTGAAAGGCGCAAGGCAGCTCTCTGAGGCCTCTTTTGAAAGGGGACTAATCCCACTTACTAGGGCTCACCTCTCATGACCTAATCACCTCAAGAAGACCCCACCTCCCTAATACCATCACATTTGCAATTCAGTTTTAATATATGAACTTTAAAACATTCCAACCATAGCAGTGAGTAATCAGTTTATAGTTAAACATGAAAGAAATTGGTGTTTTGTAGTTGATATCATTGGGAAGGTATAGAAGTAATGGCCCTAAGTAAACTGCAGCAAGTTTAGAGTTATTGAATAATAATAGTAGTAAATACTAACGATTTACATTTTTTGAGCACATGTTGTGTGTTAGTCTCTCGTTTAAGGACTCCACGTGGCTTAATCTAATTATTGTAATTGCTGTTCAAAGTAGATAGTGTTTCTTTGTTCATTTACAGATGAGAAAATTGAGGTTCAGATAGGTTAAGGACTTGCCCAAGGTAAGGATGAGAGCCAGTCTGGAATACATTCCGTTAAATCTGATGGCAAGTATCTCATATGGAACAAATTAATATACTCATGCTTTGGCATGTCCTTCTTTATAATTGTTTAACTGAGAATTTTACCTCTTCCTTGAAGGTCTAAGGTGAAGGAATCCAAAATTGAGTAAATGCCTATGATGGGACAAGTGTCTTTAGATATGTTATTGGTTTTTCAGTACTATCATGTGTGTGTGTGTGTGTGTGTGTGTGTGTGTGTGTGTGTGTATTTATAATGATGGTCTTCTGATTGTTGTATCATTACCTGTTTGTCTTCCTCTTAGACTATGAACTATTCATTTATTTCTGTATTGGTGATTTTTGCTGTGGTAGTAACAAGCTATCCCTGAATTTCAATAATTCTGCAGGTTGGATGAAGTTCTGTTTAGCTCTCTTCCAAAGGTCTGTTCATTTCAGAAATCCAGGCTCTGGGAACAGCCCCATCTGGACTATGCGATTCTCATGTCAGAGGGCAGAAATGCAGAAGTCTCAATTGAATGATATATATATTTAGAGTTTCTGTTCAGTTTTGGTGTACACTATGTCTACTCATATTCCACTGGCCAAAACAAGGAACATGGCAAACTTGACATTGGAGCACAGAATATTCCCCATCTACCTTAGGTATTTGGCAGTGACATGGCAAAGGGTGCAGATGAACAATCATTTTATTGGAAGGACACAGATATTGGAACCATAATACAGCATGTTACCATCTGGTTGTTCCTAGAACCACATTTTTGTATGAGGAAACTGAAGTGGACAAAGAGCCTGGGAAATCTGTCCACTATCATGACTTACATATGTTCTGTCTACAGATTGTTCTTTTTTTAAAAACTCAGCAATTTTTGTACAGTGTGTTTCTAAAGTGATTTTTATCCCTTTATTTTATGGTATAAAATAGGCTCCAAATTATTCTCTTTAATTAAGTGGTTTTATTTTATTAATTGTTTCTAACTTACAGAATTCCCTAGAGACCCTTTACATGTTTCCAAATGAAGGCAGGAAGAAAAGCACATTAATTATACACACAAACTCCTTTTGGCAAATTAAACATGATGCACAGTGAACAGAAACGACTCGCCCTCCTGAGCTATCAGTCTTGTCATTAGTGATGGCTTGTATGAGTAGTATTGACATGGGCTTATCCAAATTGGATTCTGTAAAGAGTCATTTTAATTTTGCACAAATGGAAGAAGATAAAGTAGTCTGATGGGCAGTTTGTTTTAACCCCCTGTTTTGCCAAGTGACTGGGGTTTTTCTGTTTATAATACCACTTAGTATTTTTTGGAGTTTTAATTTTTTTTTCAAATTTTATTTATTTAATTAAAAATTGACAGATAACGTTGCATATTTTTATCAAGTACAGCATGTTGTTATGAAGTGTATACATATTGTGAAATGGTTAAGTCTAGCTAACTAACAAATGCATTATGTTTCATACTTGGTGAGAGTGCATAATATCCACTCTGCATTTTTCAAGAGTACAATTTATTGTTATTAACTATAGTCAACTTACTGTATAGTAGATCTCTTAACATTTATTCTTCCTATCTGTGATTATGTATCATTTGACCAATATCTTCCCCCACTCCTAAGCACCCCAGCCTCTGGTAGCCACCATTCTACTCTCTATGAGATCAACTCTTTTAGATTCCACATTTGAGTGAGGGCATATAATATTTGTCTTTCTGTACCTAGCTTCTTTCACTTAACATAATGTCCTGCAGGTTGATCCATGTTGTCACAAATGGCAGGAGTTCGTTCCTTTTTTATAGCTGAATAGTATCACATTGTGTGTATATACCATATTTTTTATTAATTTATCCATTGATGGACACTTAGGTTGTTTCCATATCTTGGCTATTGTAAATGTGTTGCTATAAACATGGGTATGTGGGTTTCTCTTCAACATACTGATTTTATTTCGGATTGCTGGATCATATGGTAGTTCTATTTTTAACTTTTTGAGGAACGCCCATACAATTTTCCATAATGGCTGTACTAATTTACATTTTTATCAACTGTGTATAAGGGTTCCCATTTCTCTATACCTTGCCAATAATTCCTTTTTGTTTTTGATAGCAGACATTCTAACGGGTAGAGGGATATCTCATGGTTTAGATTTGCATTTCACTGATGATCAGTGATACTGAACATTCTTTTCATATACCTGTTGGCCATGTATATATCTTCTTTTGGGAAATGTTTATTCAGTCTTTTGACAGTTTGTTAGTCAGCTTTTGGTTTTTGCTATTGAGTTGTTTGATATTTTGGATATTAACCTCTTGTCAGATACATAGTTTGTAACTATGTTCTTTCATTCTGTGAGTAGTGTCTTCACTCTGTTGATTGGTTTGTTTGCTGTATAGCAGCTGCTTTTTGTTTGATGTAATCCCATTTGTCTATTTTAACTTTTGTTGCCTATGCTTTTGAGATCTTATCCAAAAAATTCTTGCCAAGTCGAGTGCCATGGAGATTTTCTTACATATTTTCTTCTAGTAGTTTTGTAGTTTTGATTATTATACTTAAGTCCTTAATCTGTTTGAGTTTATTTTTGTATATGTTGAGAGAAAGCTCTGATTTGATTTTTCTGCATGAAGATATCCAGTTTTCCCAACACTGTTTATTGAAGAGACTGCGTGTTCTTGGCTTCTTTGTTGAAAATAAGTTGGCTGTAAATGCATAGATTTATTTCTGAGCTCCCGTGTTGTTCTATTCATCTATGTGTCTGTTTTTATGCCAGTACCATGCTGTTTCAGTTACTATAGCTTTGAGTGTATTTTGAAGTCAGGTAGTGTGATGGCTCCAGTTTTGTTCTTTTAACTTAAGATTGCTTTGGCTATTTGGAGTCTTTTGTGGTTCCATAATAATTTTAGAATTTTTTTTTTCTGTTTCTGAAGAGAATGTTTCCAGTAGGGGTTACAATGAGTCAATAGATTGCTTTTGATAGTATAGTTATTTTAGAAACATTTATTCTTTCAATCCATAAACGTAGAATGTCTTTTCATTTATTTATGTCTTCAGGTTTTTTTATCACACAAAACAGTAAATGTGATACATATACATAACTCTAACAGAATGAAGACAAAAACCATATGATCATTTCAATAGATGCACAAAAAATATTTGACAAAATTTAATATCTCTTTATGATAAAAACTCTTAACAAATTAGATGCAGAAGAAATGTACCTCAACACAGTAAAGGCCATATAAGAAAGACCCACAGCTAATATCATAATAAACAAGGAGAAGTTGAAAGCATTTCCACAAGATTTGGAACAGGACAAGGATGCTCACTTTCACCGCTTATATTCGGCATACTGCTAGAACCCCCAACCAGAGCAATTAGTCCACAGAAAGAAATAAAAGGCATTTAAATTAATAAGGAAGAAGTTAAATTGTCCCTGTTTGTAAATGACGTGATCTTATATATAGATAACCCTAAAGACTACCAAAAAACTGTTAGAGCTAACAATTTCAGTAGAGTTGCAGGATACAAAATAAACATATGAAAATGAATAGTGTTTTTCCATGCTGATGTGGTTTGGCTGTGTCCTCACCCAAATGTTATCTTGAATCTGTATGTGTTGTGGGAGAAAACTGGTGGGAGGTAGTTGAAACATGAGGGTGGTTACCACCAACCCCCCCCACCCCTCCCACCGTGCAGTACTCTCATGATAGTGAGTGAGTTCTCATGGTTTTACAAGGGGCTTTTTCCCTTTTGGTTGGCACTTCTCTCTCCTGTCACCATGTGAGAAGGAAGTGTTTGCTTCCTCTTTCACCATGATTATAGGTTTCCTGAGGCCTTCCCAGCCATATAGAACTGTGAGTCAATTAAGCCTCTTTTCTTTATAAAGTACCCACTCTTGGGTATTTCTTCATAGCAGCATGACTAATTTTCATGCTAATGGTGAGCTATCTGAAAAAGAAACCAAGAAAACAATCCCATTTACAATAGCCACCAGAAAAAAAGAAAGAAAGAAGAACTAGGAAGACAGTAAAGAGCTCTTCAATGAAAACTATAAATCATTGATAAAAGAAATGGAAGAAACCACTTATATTTTATAGTTCTGTAGGGTTGGTAAAGCACCAGACTAGACATTATCTTGTCAAGCCACAGAGCAACCCTGGGAGATAGTTGAATTTTACAGGTGAAGAAATTGAGGTTCTACAGTTAAAGGTTACGCATCAGAGCATATAATCAGAAAGGGACAGAGCCTTTTGAGTTGTTGTCAGTAGTTTTTTTTTTTTACATTTTTCTGAGCAGGAATAGGGGTTCAGTATAAGCAAGCTCCTTTCCTGTCATTTTCAGTGGTCAAATGAGAGGAAATCCTGATGTATTTATGTTAATTTGTCAATTCAGTAAGCAGTGTTTGGGCACCTATTAGGTGCTAGGATGTATTGGTGATAAAATTTAACATGTGTTGAACATGTACTGTGTGCCAGGCACTGTTCTAAAGACTTCACAGGATGAACTCAGTTAATCCATGCAGTCACCCTATAGGATATGGTCATTATTGTTTCCAATGTGTATTTGAAGCACAAAAAGATTAAAGTAACTCTCTTAAGGTCACATGGCTTAAAAGTGGCAGAGTGGCACATTGTAAGCTCTTAACCACTACCCAGTACTGCTTCTCCATTGGTGGTTTTCTTCTCTTAAGATGCATGTGGTCTGTTGCTAGAGGTCAATTTTTAAGCAGTATTATAAGTTGCTGTGGTAGCTGTAGGGTGGTATCAGTTCCCCAAAGGAGTAAGGACACATGGCTTTAGGACCTTCATTTGGCCCCAGCTGAGCTTTGGTCCTACAAACTGCATCGTTTGAAATGCACATATTTTCAAGACGTTTTTCTGTCTTTATGGAGCTTATTGTAATACTTGGAAAATCCTAGGGAAATTATTCATTTTCTGAAGTGATGAGAGAGTATATCAGGTTGCTGGTCCAGATTCCATGAGTGAGAAGCTGTTTGTTGTGCCCCTGATATGTGCCAGATGACTAAGACCCAATTCTTGTCCTCAGGAACTTCCCAAGGAGTGGAAATAGATGTGATATCAACAAAAGCATAAAAAATAGTTGAAGTTTATTGAGGACTTACTAGGTATGTTGGTTGCTATTCTAAATTCTTTATATGATTTTATTGTAATTACTTTTATAGTAGGTATTTTACCTGCATGCTATAGATCAGAGGATTGAACTGAGCACATTTAAGTCATGTGTCCACTTTAAAAACGAGGGCTTTTCTTCAAGTAAAATTTTGAGGTAATTGAGTTTTACTGTCTTGGAAAAGACTGTAGCATTCAACAACATTCACGGACTACTATGTGCTAATCACTGCTCTAGGTGCAATGAATATAGCGCTGAACAAACTCCAAATCTCTGCTTTCATGGAGCTTACATTTCAGTGGAGGCAAATAGACAGTAATAAAATTAATAAGTAAATCTGGAACTAAATTTGATATGGATGACAGAGAAGAATAAGGTAGGGAAGAGGAAAAACTAGTGAATTAAGTTGCTATTTAAAACAGTATGCTTAGAGAGGGTGTGTATGTGTGTGTCTGTGTGTGTGTGTATGTAAACATCATTAAATAAAAAGCTAGTCACCACCACTACTTCTGCTTAAAGCCTAATGTTTCTCTCCATTGCCTTCATAAAATTCTTATGTACAAATATTTTTATAACAGGGAGCTCATGTACCTCTTCATACCCATTTCATATCACTTCCCAATAAAGTATACTCCAGGTCCACAGATCTGCTTACATTTCCTTGGAAATACTATGAAATACCATGATCTTTTGTCTTTGTGCTTTTGCTTGTGCTGTTTCCTGTGCTGGTGACCCACTCCCCCAATCTAGGAAGCTTTTCTAAACGTTGTTCATGCTCATGCCCCACCCCTAACTCCTCTGTATCCTTGTAGCACTAGTGTTTATTTCACACTATATTAAGGTTGTCTCTGTTGGGTGACCCTCTACCAGTAGACTGTGACATTTTTCAACCTGGGAATTGTTTTCTCTCTAAGTGCTTAATAAATGTGAAAAGAAGGAAGGCACATAGATAAGTAGGTAGGTAAGAACCAAGAATGGAAAATAAAAAAACGTATGCCAGGAAGGAAAGGAATTTAATAAAGAAGGAAGGAAATGAGGAAGTAAAAGAAGGAAGGGAGGGAGAAAGAAAGGAAACAAGTAAGGGAAAAGGAAAAAAGAAAAGGAAGAGAGAAAGAGAGAAGGAGGTTTTTGACCAGGATTGTATCTTAGAGACATTAATTTCGGTATCACACGGCAGAACGCGTAGTTGTTTCAACCTGGTGTGCCTCTGCCCCACTTGAGGAGATCTTCTAAAGTTTCTTTCTTTGGTTCAACAAGACACTCAGGTTTTGGTGGCCCTTAGGAATTACCTCTGCTAATCATGAAGAAGACAAGGCTGATAGAGGAATATGTTTGTTCACATTTCTCTCATGACACCCCTTTTCCCAGTGGCATGATAAATCCTGGAAGGCCCGATGGAAAATTCTAATCACAGCTTGCAGTCCTTCAGATCCCAACCATTGACAGTTGATTCACTCCTTTTCATGCCTGCTGCTTCTGTCTAGTTACACCTGTCTCTTATGCATGAGTCTATCATTAGCAGACAAAGCATGATGGACTGCTCAGGGTTCCCTTCATCCATAGAACCTGGGGAATGCTTCCTTTTTCAGACTCCCAGGGCCCCTGTGGAGCACTGTCCTGAATGAAAGAAGAAAGTAGGACAATCTTGGATGTGCCTCTTTGCTGCCACTGTTTGGAAACAGAATGATGCATTGTGGGAAATGTAAGTGTATAGTGTATATCCCAACCCTCCACTCCCAACCCAGTAGCAACTGATGTGGAAAATCACTGATCACAATCAGTGCCCCAACGGAATCTAGCAATTTCATTGAAGATCTCATACTCCTTTCAATTCAGAATAGTAAACAGTTTCCAAAATTGAATCACAAAAAGAAAAGTCAACCTACATAAAATCTTTAGTTTTTTGAAGTGATCTAAGGTCCAAAAGCATTAGGATTGATCAATTTTTATTTTGGAAGTAGATTCAAGCAGCTCTCAGATCTGTGGGCTCTCTGGATATGATGCTAGGGATGTCAGCCAGATACTACTTCATTTTTATTTTTTAATTTGATTCTAGGACCCTGAGTCTGTATGTAATGTTTCAGTGAGCAAAATAGTTATGTTTGGCTCCAATGAAAGATTGATAGAGCGATTTTCAGATGTGAAATCAAAACAGAGTGAAAAAATGTCACGTTTAAATAAAATGCAGTACTTGGAGGCATCATGTGGTCTCATAATAAATGAATTCATGGCACAAAGTTGACAGGTTTTGAAGGAGAATTCCTTTCAAAAATTTGAGGTGATTCATTTTTATGATTAACTGCAGTAAAAACAATTACTAGAGGATTTTTAAGTGAAAGGAAAAGAAGCTTTGAGGTGTTTATAGATAACATCCGGCTGCCTTCATTTTTATACTTTGCCTCATGTAAGCTATGAAGTTGTACGTTTGTGAAGTTTAGCTGAAGGCCCTGGGGCGCTGGGGACATTCATCCATCCCAGGCTTCATCTGTTATTTGCAGTTTGGAAGGGAGAGGAGCAGGGAGCTGTAGCAAAAGCAGTGTGGAGAAGTCCACCAGCTTTAGACTCAGACAGACTTAGGTATGAATAACTGTATGACCTCAGGCAGGCTACCTAACTTCCTGGCATCTCCCTTTCTTCTGTTGCTTAAAGTTAAGACAAAATGAGATAGAAATGAATGCTGAGCATCTGGCACGTGGCCTTGCACATACTCAGCAAACAACAAAAATCAAAGCCATGGCAAGCACAAATGGTATTCATTTGACCAACACTGATAGGAATTTACTCTGTTGTCTATTGGAAGCTCTGTACTTGATGTTGTACAAAGACTTGCCATCCATCTCAAGGATCTCATAATCCAGAAAGGAGGTAGATGGACTAACAAGGAATGGAAAACCTAGGCAGAATTGGATGGAACAGCTATATCTCCTTGAGGACAGAGACAGTATCTCAACCATGTAATCAGGTCTAGCATGGTGTCTGGGTAATGTGGAGCACTCAGTGAATATCTGCTGAATAAATTGAGTTGAAAAGATAATGAGAGCTGGTGGAAGACAAAACAGAAAAGCTCTATGCATGTAATCAGTTTTCTCTATAGATACAGAACCAATAGGATGTGTGTATGTATGTGTATATGTATATATAAAAAATATTTATTATTAGGAATTGGCTCATATGATTACAGCCGCTGGCAAGTTCAAAACCTGCAGCTTAGGCCAGCAGGCTTGCAACTCAGGAGAGACAACAGTGAAGATGAATTCTAAAGGTGGTCTGTTGGACTCTTCTCCCTTGTTTGATTCTGTCTTGTTTGGGGATGCTGGTCTATTTGTTTTGTTCAGGCCTTCATCTGATTTGAAGAGGCTCACCTGCATTATGGAGGATACTCTACTTTATTCAGAATCTACTGATTCAAATGTTAATCTTATTCAATAGCACCCTCCAAACTGACACCAAAAATTAAATGTCATACTCTGGGAGAAATTAATTGTAAAAAGATACTTCAGGAAATGCTCCAAGTTACTAGAATGTGTGGGTTCAAATCTTACTCCTTTAGTTTCTTTCTATGTATCTTTAGACAAATTTTTTATTTTCTATGCCTTGGTTTCTTTGTCTGTAAAATGGATGTGATAATAGTACTAATCCATAGAGTGGTTGTGAAGTCAGTAAAAGGAATTACAGCAAGTCTTAGAGCTGCTATTACTGGTAGCACTAGAAATACACAAGCTTTTGAAAAGCTTAGATATAGCCTCCTCAAGCTAAAATGTGTCCGACAGTTAAAAAAACATATTTTGGGTAAAAGTAGTTTTAGATTATATGAACAAATTTTCAAGTTGCTATAAGTACTATCTATCATCTACTGTGCTTAACTACTTTATATGTATTTTTAAATTTAATCATTATCGGAAACATGGCATTAGGTATATTCTTGTACACATTTTCAGATGATAAACTGATACTCAGAAGGGTTAGATGATATATTCTAAGTCATATAGTGACTTAGAAGCTTAATGGAGTCTCAATCATAATACTCTTGACTCATCTTCTGATCCATTTTCCATCTTGTCATGCTTGTGTCTTGTTGGATGGAACAAAGTCAGCCAGGTATAAGTTTTCTTCCTCCTTTGATTTGGAAATGCAATCATTTATGGGGTTCACATTTATGGGTTTTCATGTTTTGCAAATAATTTTGATTATTTCTCTACTTTGCTTCATTTTCTTTGTGACTATAACTAGACCTCCTAGAAAATGGCAGGTGCAAAACATGCCATATTTTACATGCTACGTAGTTGGGTAGTTACTTCTGAGCAGGGAGAAATGACAAATAAACATGTGTAGGTGTTTTATCCAAACTCATTGTCAGGAGACTGGGCTGTTTACAACTGATTGGTTCCATGAAAGTTAATGATGGCCTTAGCTGAATTCCCCTTGTTTTCACTCACATCAGGGGTCCACCCTGCTCTGGAAGAATCACATGAAAGATGTGTATGTGCACATGAATGCATGCATGTGTGTGTAATGTTCACACACACACACACACCCCTATGTGTATTACCCATTAGCCCCTTCCTTGCCTATATCTGCAACCAACTTGTTATCCCCATCCTTAATATCACCTTATAGAATTGCTATACAGAATTGATTGCAGCAATTCTTAGTGGGCCTTGTGGGCTGTGCTCTCTTGTGCCTCGGGAATTCTGAGTTCTTCCTGACTTGAATGTTCAACTGTCCTCCTTTGTTTGCTTGATGAACTTACATGTGTGTTTCAAAACCTAATATAGCCCTGTGAAGGTCAAAGACCTGCCTTTCCTTTATAGCCCCAAATGAGTTCCATTCTTTTTGGTGGCTCTTCTTGGACTTGTGCCTACTTCTGTTGTTGACCTTACAATGCTGAAATGTGGTAGAATTATTTCTGAGCAGGGAACCTGTATAGCTTAGTGTTTAAAGCTCAAGTCTTTGGAGTCTGCAAAACCTAGATTTGAGTTCCAGTTCTGTCACTTCCTCGTTTTTGAAACTTAAGCAAGTGACTCAACCTTCTGAACTACAGTTTTCTCATTTGTAGACTGCAGATAATAGTGCATCTCTTCATAGCATTAAGGGGATAACCGACATGAAGAAAATGGCACAGTGCCCAGCCCATACCTAGTGTATAAGCAGTGAGTTGCTGGTGTGACTACCTCAATGTATCTCTCTTCTGTTTCATTTGAACCCTTTGAGGTCAGGGGCCTTTTCATATTTATTTCTAAATTTGTAGCTCCTAACACTGGGTGCTCAGTGTATGTCTGGTAAATTCTATGTGAGCTAATTCTGTAGACTCATCTTACAAGTGCACAGGCTGTGGTTAGCAAAGTTCACTGGAGTCTTTCATTAAGCAGACATTCATTTTATCTTAGTGTCTGGGCATGTGACTTGAACGGCTACTTTTCTTTGAAGACACTTGAAGCCAGCTGTTGTGACTTTGTGTGAAGCCACCTGGAATTTGGCATTTACTTCTCTTTCATTCCCAAGCTCTTTGTCCCTTTTTAGTGCCAGTCAGAGATATGGGCATGCTTTTGATTGGGTCATCCAGTCAGGAACTTGTAATTAGTGCTTCTCTCCCTGAGTAGCACCCTGCAAAGTTGATCTAAATACAGAGGGAGCTCATTCTATTCAGCTCCCAGGGCCAAGTGGGAGCAGCATGTGCTTTTCCTGATCTCCTATCACTAAAAATTTACCATGAACAAATAAGTATTAGCATATGGTTTGTTATTACACAGCTTTGAACTTACTGAGGTGGCCGATTCTTGTTGGTAGATGATAATGGTTAGTAAAGAAGTAGTAGACAGAGATGGAATCAAACAGGTGTGTGTTCAAATCCTAGCTACACCACTTAAAAGCTGGTGGGATCTAAGGCCAATACTTCAAATTCTTTGTATTTCAATGTCCTCATTTAAAAAAAGAAAGAATAAAAAATGAGAATTAAAAATAGTATCTGCATTATAAATCACTTGAAGATTAAATGACTTGGTACATATTTAACTTATCACAGAGCTCAGCATGTGGTACATTCTCTATTAAAGAGAGTTGATCAGGGCAACTTTTCAGGATGATGTGCCAGCATGGACTAGTAGGAAGAACCCTGGGCTCTTGGCAATGTGACTGTTTGAGAAATCAAATATATTTATAAATCTCTGTGCCAATTGCAATGGTTTACTACTATAGAGATGAAGTAGTTCATCCTTCTTATTTCCTGCCATGAATAAATGTGTCTATGTCAGGATGGCCACTCGATGGTGAGATTCTGCAGGCATAATTATTGAGGTAAAGAGGAGGCTACAATCAGTATTTTGGTCACATTAAAAATATATTCTTTTGTAGCTATCCTTGGACAAAGTGCAGATGAGTATAATTAGTTTCTCTCCAGATCTTACTTTGATTTTTCCCAGTAGGAGGGGAAATCCTTGCTGTCATGTATACCTAATGCAAAATCCCTCCACAGATAACTGGAATAATGCATGCTGCTTTTTCCTCGAAGGTGCCTACATGGTAGACTGTATGTTAATCATCAGTCCTGAAAGGTGTCATTGAATAGTTTGTGCATTCATAGAAAAGAGATTATTTTCAAACATTTAAAAACCCTGATGACCTTCTTCAGAGAGCTTCCTTTTTTTCCTTTTCTTCCTTCCTTCTTACCCATATGGAGAAAAGGTACTACAGCTTTCCATATTTTCAAAATATGGCTTCAAGTGTGGTGGAGAAAACTTACTGTCTGAAAATTAAGGGCTAACTGTATGATGCTCAGTCAGTGTAGATACTAATGAGCCTGGTCCACAGAGCCCGGTCACACACACGCCAAAAAATCTCTTCTTACCCAGAATGCAGTGGGCATTTTGCAAAAGCAAGGTTAAAGAGAAGCGCTTAGAAATCACTGCTGATGCCTGATGGTTTCGGCTGGAAGATATCCTAATTCAAGCATGAAGGAGAGATGAAAGGGAAAAACAAACCAAAGGGGGCTGTGTTGAAGGACTCAGGGTCACAGATGAGTTACTACAAACAGGATGAAGAAAGTCCCCCCTTTTTAGAATGGCAGGAGCTATTAGGATTGCTTGCCTAGAACTTACTTTCAGTGAGGGTAATGAATGTTCAGTGGCCTTTTGAATGAGATGTGGAAGGCTTTTTGTTCCATTGCCAGGTGGGAAGGAAATGGGCTTGAATTTTATGTTGGTTCTTACTGCCTTCCCTATAGATGGCTGGACCCACCTCTTACTTCTATGGGAGGAGCACAGTGTCTGGGCAGAGTTAAAGGCTGCGTCAAGGGCATGTATGGCTTCTTTCTTGGAGAACTTTGGAGTCTTACTGGAGAAATAAAAGAAAGAAAACTGCCTGTAGAGGGCTAGCCAAGAGACACATTTCCAGTGGAGCTAAGTGACATGGCTCAGATTTTGTGTAATTGGTTAGAGTCAGGCAGAAGGCAGTTGGCTGCAGGTTAGATACTGAGAAAGTCATGAATGTACTTGTGGAGGGCAGAAGAGGTGTTCTAGTTGGCTTCATTGAGGGAGAATTGGTTTTCATTCCCGACTCTGGCAAGAGGAGTGAAGTGGGGAGAGTTATTGTACAGATGATATATAAATAGCTGTGCCTCAGTTATTTCATCTGTACAATGGGGATGATAGAATGTACTGGGTGTTTTAGAGATTAAATTAAACACAGCATCTTGTAATGGGCCTGATACTAATACTAGTTTCTGCTTTTCAGCTACCTTATGAATATTTTGCAACCATTTATTTATTACATAGCTCAAGGATCACCTTTAACATGAAGACTTCCCGTTTTCCTTCTAAACTCTGATAAAGCCACCCTCTTACCTTTGGCCCTCCCTCTATCCTGTTCATGGCTCTGTTTTAGCCCCTGTGAAAATCTACTGGGCTTGCTTTATCTTCCTTCCTTCTTACCCATTACAGTGATCTGTCTCCTACAGCAGATAGTGAGCTTCTAGGGGCAGGGACAAGTCTTTGATCTTCTGTGGATTCCTCTCTCAGCAACTTGCCTGGTATATAGGAAACACTTGGCAAGTTTTGAATACAATTTGTTTCCTTCAGGCTTGTACTGATATGTTATTCGAGGTAAATTTATATTCCTGTGCTGCTCAAATACCCTTGTTGATAGTTTCAGGTCATGGTGATCAAAGAGCCAAATATTCATCTAGAAAGGAACCTGGACAGTTTCAAATTTAATTCATTTACTCGAGGTTAGATTGAAAGCAAAGGAGTTTTCTTACAGTTTTAGAGGGGTGATGGAACCCCAGAGCTCACCCCTGAACAGTAGTGTAGTAAGCCCCTCATCTTACACGACATCTCTTGCTTACTTGCACTTGCTCCTTTTAGCAGTAGCTTAGCCACAGTACTATTGGAAAGACAAATCTGCTGCTTAAAAAGAAAATCCTGAAATACAGGCTAAAACCAAATTAGAATAGGCCTTTGGATCAGCTATGCCATTTTAGTCTTTCATTAGTGCTGATAATTAGCAGAATTTACGATGGGCATTTAAATTATGGCTTGGACAACAAAACATCTCTAGGAATGAAATTACCATTCAACTTACATTTTCAATGAGATCTTGAAATCACTTAAATATAAATGAGGCCGAAGAATGCTTTGATGCTGGGGGCTCTGAACTCTGGAACCAAAGTGGATCATTGGAATAAAGATAAAAGTCACAGTTGTGCTGACCATTATCTCATATATTTGTGCAGCAAATTAGAGTTTACAGAGCTCTTTTATATCAATAGAATCTGAGCAAATTAGAATGGGAAGGGATCATAGAAATCATGTAATATAACCCCTTAATGTTACGGGTGGGAAAAATGGAATATTTCACTGCTGGTCACAGCAGGCTGATTTTGCAAGGTAGGCAGGGCAGGTATTATTCTTACTGAATCAAGTGAGGAAGCTGAAGATTCCAGGTGAGAAATGTTTGGGCCATATTGATACAGTACTTCCCCAAATGAGGCACTGTCCTGCTGACCCCAAATCCTCTGCTGGTTTGTATAAGTGTATTTGTTGACAGTTTCACCTCCCCAGAATTGAGTTAAGCACTCCCTTCCTGCCTTTGACTAAGCACTCTTTCTCTTTCCTCTGGTTGATGTCATAGCTGTTATGACTACCTAACATTATAAAGGGTATCTTTTGATTTATTTGTTGGTTTTCTCCACTAGTATGTAAACTTCATGGATTTTACCTATTTTGCTCACAACTGGAATCCAAGCACACGGAACACTGTCTAGCATACCATAGGTACTCAGTAAATGCTTGTTAAAAGGTGGAATGAATAACTGAATGAGGTAGATAGCAAATTCAGATAGTGTGGAGTAATGAGACTTAAAAAGAGCCTCGATCTATCTTGAAAACTTTACATATGGGTCTGAAAATTGGTCAGTTCATGTACACTGCTATAACCTCAGCTTTTTTTTTTTTTCAAGTCAGAGTTTCGCTCTTTGTTTCTGAGGCCGGAGTGTGATGGCATGATCTTGGCTCACTGGTAACCTCTGCCTCCTGGGTTCTAGCGATTCTCCTGCCCCAGCCTCCTGAGTAGTTGGGATTACAGGCATGTGCCACCATGCTAGGCTAATTTTGTATTTTTAGTAGAGACGGGGTTTATCCATGTTGGTCAGGCTGGTCTTGAACTCCCAAACTCAGGTAATCCACCCACCTTGGCCTCCCAAAGTGCTGGGATTACAGGTGTGAGCCATCACACCTGGCCAACCTCAGCTTTTAATGAATTCATTAATTGAACAAATGTTTCAGAGGACTTTCTGTATTCTAGACTCTTCCAGCTTCTAGAGAACAGCAGCAACAAAACAGCCTAGAATTCCCTGTCAAAGGAGAGCTTCCGTTTTGGGTATAGTGAGATGGCAATAAATAAAGGAAATAAAGGAAATTTATAAACAAATTTATAAGTTTGCATCTCTGAGTGTATCATAACAAAGTAAAATGTCAGTAGAAGAGCAAAGATAAGAATTGAGATTCCACTTTACAGCAGGTGGTCAGGAAGTTCTCCCTTAGAACTGTCATTTAGCTATTTAATGAATGGAAGAATACTTAGTCATCAAGTTTGTTGAAAGAATAAATGCTTAAAAATACTGCTTTCACATCAAAATCTCTGTGAGGAACCTTCAGGTAAAATGTGTAGAAGGCTTGTAAGCTCTGACCTATGAAGTCAAGTTGAAGATGAAATATTAACTGCCATGTAGGATTCTCCTCCATCTTCTCCCTCCTCACCCCTTTTTCCTCTGAAATTAGTAAGAACTGCCACAGTGGAGCTGATTACAATTAAGCTGAGATTCAGACATTACTCAGCCCAGTTAAGCCGTTTTGTAGCGTAGTGAAAGAGCACAGCCGCTGCCACTGAAAAGCTTTAAGTTCCAATCTCACTCACCTTTTCCATTTTCTAGCTCCCTGACCTTGGGCTGGTTTCTTCTCTCAGTCTCAGGGTTTTCATTTTATAAATAATGATGATACTATCCACATTAGCCATGTTTCTAAACTGCCTACCAATTCTTGATGCACAACAGTAACTTGACACCTGTTGATTCCTTCTCCTGTTTTGTATGTGTTGTGTATTTAAATTGCCCTTGATATTGAGGGATTAGAGTACCATGCAAGTGTGAAAATGAAGCAATCCAGAGTTCCGTGTGTGCATAAGTTGCATAGGCACCAGCAGTAATTGCACGGCGGTGAAACATGATAACCATCACAGCTCATAAATGATGGTACATTTTAATCAGATTTTAGATGTTATGAAGGCTCCACGTAATTACAGTTATTTTTGCCTTAAAATTGAACTGCCGTTATTAAAATGCTTTTATTAAATCTTTCTTTCCTTTGGTAGTTATGAAAGGTTGTAGAATTTCCTAGTCAAATAACTGAGCGCTAGACGTCACATAGATTAAAGCTCTTATGATTTAGGTGTAGGAAGGGGCCCAGACTCACTGCTAATGCTGAAGCCTGGAGAAGAAGCCGTGGCTTTTCAGTCATCCTTGTTGGTTCTGACGTATTTCTCATCACCTTTACTCTGATATGTGCCTTATTTTCCCTTTGTAGACCACCCTCATGTCTGTTTTCTCTAAGGCAGTTATTATTTTCATTTCCCAGATGAGACGATTCAGGATGAAATATGTTATTAGTTCATCCCAAACCTTTTACCTGTGGTGTGCTATTTGCTAGGCACTGTGCCAGGAGAGCAAATGATCAGTGCGGGCTCACCTGTCCTGTAGGAAAGGGCAGATCCAGCATAGGGGGCAGGTCCCCAAGTCCAGCACAGTGTTCCCTCCGTTACAATCTGCTGAAACATTGGGCAAGACTTATGCCCCATTTCAGAGTCCAAACTGGATTGTTACATATCCTATTATTAATAATAATAATTATAATCATCCTGAAGATTGGACTCTGAGATAACACAGATGGTCCAGGAGCATCAAGGTAAACAAGACTGTCTGGGTCTCTGCCCTCAGAGGTATATCCTATCTGGGTAGCACATGACAGGCATAATAACAGTAGCAATGTTGACTGGTTTCTGATATGTGGAGGCACCAGGCCAAGGTGTCCTATGCATGCTTTGAAATATTCCCAGAGCTTTACTGTAGTGTTACCCGCATTTTACAGGTGACAAAATGAGGACTTCTGTGGCTTAGGTAACTCACTCTAGGTAATGCAGCTTGCAGCTGAGAATCAAGCCCACGTCTGTGTGCCCCAAAGTCTGTGATCTCAGTGAAGCACAGTGCTCCTGGGAGAAAACTCCATCTTAACAGAATTACACACGAGCACAGATGTATCAGTGCACAATGCTGTCATGAGCTGTGTATACTTCTTATGCTTGTTTTTGCCGAAACCTCTGTAACCTTTCCCTCGATTCATCAGGGTGACTGTGGGAGCCTTTCATTTGGGAGGCTGCTGGGAGTCTAAGCTAGCACCATTTGAACTAATTGTGTACAATTTAGCATTCCCCAAGCACTGACAGTCCTCATTCAAACCAAGTGTGAAAGTTTTTAAATTAGCTTTCACAGTTTGATTCACAAGCAGCAAATGCAAAACGGCACAGGATTAATTTTTCCAAGCACTACCACGATGGCATAGCTGAAGGCTATCGTAGCTTATTTTCTGTAACAGTAAGAGAAAGAGCTAGGCAGAGAGAGTGTTCTTAGGAGAATGATGTTCTAGAAGAGCTCTCAGTGCTTTGGTTACAAAAAGAATCAGATGTGCAAATTACAAAGTAGCAGCATGGAACAGTGTATGCAAAGAGCAGAGACTTTGGAATCTAATGGTCCTGAGTTTGTAACTTGGTTCTGCCATTAACTGGTTGTGTGCATGGGGACAGGTTTGTTATCTTTCCTGAGCCTCAGTTTGCCTTCTTGTAAAATGAGGATAATCTTTTCAAATGTCTGAAAGGTTTCTGATGAGTATAAAATTATATACTCTATGTAATGAGCTTACATAGTGGCTGGCACATCAAGGGATCTCAGTCAATCAGGGCATTTACTAGTATCATCATCCTTGAACTGATTTCCTGCAAATAATATTCTCTGTATTAGATAGGGAGTTGTTGCTTATTGCTTGTTTATTTGTTTTGTTCCTTAGCAAGCATTTATTGAGCATCCACTATTTGCAAAGTGCTATGCTCTTGACAAATGCACTGGGGGTAAAGAAATAACAAACTATGACCCCTTCCATTAAGAAACTCTCAGCACAGAGGCATACACATAAAAAGTTCTTATAATACAGCATAGTAGCTTCAGGGAGCACAGTGTACAGATAAGGAACTTTTGAGTTGACTTAGAGGGAATGGTAAAAGATTTGGGGGCGACGAGACTCAAAGGATACATAGGAATTAGCCAGGTTGGAAGTAAGTTACAGGCAGGGGAAATAGCCTCCCACAAAGGCAAAAAGGTGAGAAGGAACAAGGTTCATTTAGGACTTCTTGGTGGTTCTGATATAAGCCAGTAACTTAACCCTGCCTCAGTTTCCTCTATTGGCATAATAGATAGGTACTGTTATTATCTCTGTTACTACTATTAGTACCTATCTGAAAGGGCTGTGTTCAGGATGAAATGTGGTAAGTCATGGAATACACTTAGAATAATGCCTGGCACACGATACCAGACAATGTTGGCAATTAAGATTACCTAATGTTGAACAGTGTTTGACAGATGGCATCACCTAGGACTTCTCGGGACTTTCACTGTGCAGCGTGCTATCTATAGCATCAAAAAGAGTTCTTAACATAGCATTCCCTGAACCTGTCTGACCATTAGATGAGTGGAGAATACTTCTTTTTAATGAACTGTTGGTAATAATTATTTTTTCGGGACCTGTGTACTCTTAAAGTTTGAGAAATACTGTGGTTAGATACAGCAGACATCAGTTTTTTGTTTTAAAAGAGTTTAACTAAGTTGAGAGTCTAACAGCTCAAAAAGAGAGAAAAAAAATCAAAAAGAGTTTTCTCTATTTTTGAAGGACCCCTTGTTACACATACACACACACACTCTCTCACTCTCTCTCTCTCTCTCACACACACACACACACACACACACACACTCCAATCCTGAGTATTTGAATAAAAACCCACATTCAGAGGGTTAGAAACTGAAGGGTTAGAAGGAATCTCCCTTTGCGTATTTAAATAAGTTTCTGATATTCCTGTCTAATTAACCATTTTACTGACAGATGTTTATAGGCATAGGGTAGACAAGTGAAAAATTCATAGTGCACAAAAGTGAGTCCTCTGGTTTGTTTGCTGAGTGTTAAAACTAAGGTTTGGTGCTAGATGATCTCCTAGCTTGTTCCCATCTGTGTGACAGAGAATGAACCTGGCAGATTGGGTTAGATGTGAAGTTAGGGAAGAACTAGGGTCCAAATCTCCATTTGGATATAGGTAGCCCTAGATTAGAGATGGCATGTGGGGTTTAGGAGCATAGACTTTGAGATTGGACTGCCTACCCCAGAATCTGCCCTGCCATTTATCAGCCATGTAACCTTGGTAAGTGATGATTTCTGTGGGTTCCAATGTCTTCATCTGTAAAATGGGAGCAAGGGGCACCTCATGCTGCTGCTCTTAGAACAGCACCTGGGCACAGTAAGGGCTGTGTAAGTGCTGGCTGCCAGTCAAAACGCAGCTCTTACACTTTTTGGACAAATAAATCAGCTCCCTTAGGCCTTCATTCTTTGTGATTATTGTGCCTGTCATCCACAACTGTGGGAAATATTAAAAGAGGTAAAGTGAGTGCTCAGTGTACACTAGTGCGGAGTGCCCTTCTTATAGTGCAGAGACAAGGTGCTAGTATCACATGGTCCTGTTTACTAGCAATGAAAACTTCCGCAGCCATTGAAACTCTGTACTTTGCCTTCCTCAGAGTACACACACCCAGGCTGGTTCTTAGTGAAGAATAAGTGACACAGTGTGTGCTTCAACACTTTGAGGCCAGGCGCAGGACTGATACGCAGTAAATGTTACCTATTGTTAGACATTGACCTGGGCTAACCAGATATACCTTGCACACGGCATCCTCCAAAGGAATTGAAGCAAATGTAGATTGTGTCTCCACATAGCCTAGCAAATGGTTACAGTGACTGCGTTTCCACGGTGGCTGCACAAATCAATAAAGATGGCTGCCTGATCAATTCAAGTACAGTGTATCTGATAGACAGACTTTACAGGCCATGACACACCAATGCAGAGGTTTTCCCAAGCCATGCAGCAGAATGGATTTTCACTGTTTTCTCCTCATTAGATCCAGAGTGCATATTTTCCAACACAGAACACATGCAAATTGGCAACAGGCTTTTAAATGTAATCAAGAAGAATGAACTTGTGTAAAAGCATTAATTTGTCTGAGTTCTATATTAGGATTTCCAGAGTTCGGTGATCTGAATTTTTCTTTGGTGTTTTCTCTTTCTGGAGAAGAGTTTAAGTCAACTAAGAGGTGTTACCTCTGCTTCCCACTTGCAAATGAACCTGATGAGGGTAAGCTTGCAACAATACCTTATTTGTAAAACCCCTTCTAGTTGGGGTAACTCGAAGGGCATTGAGATTTTACTTCTACTCCCTAGTATCTTCCAAACAGGTTTAAGTGACCAGCATCCGAAATTTTCATCACAGGATGAATCCTTTGAATGAATCCAAACCATCCTAGACCCTGCGTAGTCTCTGCTATCTCCACAAACCTCCTGAGCTCTGCTTCCCTGGCAATGACCTGGAAATTAATTAAGTGATGCTTCAGAGTAACATATCTATTGCTTAAACATTGGAACCTTTTGTTCATGCTTAACTTTTCAGTACTGTCATTTTATAGTCATAACTATATTGTGAGGGCAACTACATGGGATTGTATATTAATTTTTAAATTCAACTTGTATTTCTAATTATAATCCTTGAAAGAATTTAATATGGTAGTGTGCACATAGTGTATGTTCAGCAAATACTGGTTGGATTTTGATTAAAAGGTGACTTTTTAAAATGAGACTGTTAGGACCTTAAACACACCAGTTCAATTAATGTGTCAGCCTGAAATCATTGGTCTGTAATCACTTCTTATTTCCACTTTACATTCTTAAGTGTACACTGAGAAATAGCAATTTAGTAATAGGAACGTAACAGACTGCTTTGTTAAAGGCTTTGAAAACAATGTATTAAACATTTAAAGAAAGAAGCCATGTTATTTTCCTAAGTCAGTAAGAAGGAAGTGAGCAGTAACATTACAGTAACAGACATGTCCTGAGCAGGAACCACGTGTCAGGCTTTGATATATGTCTTCTCTCATCTGATCTTCATTCAACAGTGAACCATTCCTTATCCTTGTTTTACAGATGAGGGAGCAGAGGCTTAAAAAAGATAAGCAACTTAGCCTTAGAACTTAGAGCTTCTAAATATTTAGAACTTACAAAGTTCTTACACATGCATTTCTTCATTTGTTCCTCTCAGTAAACTCAGGAAGTAGGAATTCTTGGTAACCTTATAGTTGAGATAACAGAGCCAAGATGACTTGGGGCCCCTGATCCTGTCATGGGCAGGGCCATAACTAGTACGTAAGACTGTAGTTTTTAAAGACTGTAGTTTTTCCATTATCACATCCTGAACAATAATCCCATGAAGAGTTATGAACTTCATGGGGCTCCAACTTACTGCCCAGTACTAAGCAGAAATAGATACTATGTATGTGTTTAGCAACACCCATTTGCTTCTAAAACGTTATATTTGATGTCAGCTTATTTCCACATTTTGAACAGAAACTTGCATAAAAATAGCCTTGTATCCTTGGCTTCAGGCTACCAGATAGATATTGAGTCTGACCAGTGCAAAAGAAGGACAAATACCTATTGTTTCTTAATACATACATGCACAGCTACCATCTAAAATGAGCAGGAGGTCTGTGTGTCCCTTATTATGTTATAGGATTTAGGTTTTTCAGGTAAAACTCTGTCTTTCCAGGAAGCAGAGAAGGGAAACGGAGAGGAGGGGAAAAGAGAGAATAAGAAAGCACGAGGTTGGGTATGGTGGTTCACTCCTATAATCCCAGCACTTTGGGAGGCTGAGGTAGACAGACCTCTTGAGCCCAGGAGTTGAAGACCAGCCTGGGCAACATGGTGAAACCCCATCTCTACTGAAAATGCAAAATTTAGCCAGGTGTGGCGGCATGTGCCTATAGTCTCAGCTACTCTGGAGGCTGAGGTGGAAGAATCACCTGAGCCTGGGAATTTGAAGCTGCAGTGAATTGTGATTTCACCATTGCACTCCATCCTGGGCAAAAAGAATGAGAAGAGAAGGAGGAGGAAAGAGGGGGGAAGGGGGGGGAAAGGGGAAGGAGGGGAAGAAAAGGAAGGGGAAGGAAAGAAAAAGAAGAAAGGAAGGAGAAAGAAAAAAGAAAAAAGAGAAGGAAGAAAGGAAAAAGGAGATCTTGGTGTTCTGGAACTTTCTATTGGAACACAGGTGCCACTGGCCTGTTGCAGATGTGCAGGGAAGCCCCAGCAGTGGGAGGATGCCCTTCATTCTTTCTTCATTCACTCACTGGCATAAGCATTCTTAAATGCTTGCTGTCTCACCAGGTGCTGCTCTTCTAGATACTGAAGAAAGAGCAGAAACTAACCAGTCTCTCTCATCATGGGATTTACGTTATAGTTGGGAGAATTGCACAATAAGCAAAATAAATGTGTAAATTACAGGGTACATTATAAAGTGTTCAGGAAAAAAGCATAGGAGAGATGTTGAGAGTACAGAGGGTGAGGTTTGTAATTTTCAATAGGGAAATTGGGGAAGGCGTCCCTAAGAAAGTGGTATTTGAGCAAAGGCTCCAAGGTGGTTGCAGGAGGCGAGTCTTGTGATCCTTGGGGCAGAGGGAACAGCAGATACAAAGGCAGGGGTGAGTCTTGTGTGTTTGAAAGATGGTGGGGAGGCTGGTGTGCCTGGAACAGGGCAAGGGATACCAAGGGAGGTGGTCAGAGAAATAAAGGGAATCAGGTGGGAAGTTCATTGAGAGCTTTATATCATAAAAGAATCTGGATTCTGTTTTGAAAATTATAGGAAAGTCTGAGAAGAAGCAGAGACTGCAGCTAGAAGGCTGTTGCAGTGGTCCATGAGAAAGGGGATGGTGGCTTGCAGGAGGGTTTAGCTGTGTGGTTGGTGAGAGGTTTGGATTCTAGGTAGAGACATTCAGTGCTATTGCTATTCAAATGCTTAGGTGCCAAGCACTGAGACCCAGGACACGGAACAGTTGGAGAATCAGTGTCATTTAAGAGTGAGTGGATAACACACTGTCTGTTCGTGAGTACTACCTAGACTGATGCTGGGGACCAGGAGGCAATACTGTGTAGAAGGTTGCCTTTAGAGTTCCAATCCTGCCGTGCCACATCCTGGGAGGGGGCCTTGAGCAGATGCATTTAGCCTCCAAGTCTATTTCCTTATCTGTAAAATGGGAAAGTGACATCTATTTGGATACTTAAAACACATATAAATAACAAATACGGATTGCTTAGGACAATTACTATAGTCAATAGGGTAGACATAGAGAGGTAACATTTGGATTCTTTTAAGTGGCAGAATAATGTTTTGGTTAAGAGCTTAGACTCAGAAGCCATACCTCCTGCATGATCGTGTACAAATTAATTAAATCCTGCATGCCTCATTTGTAAAAAGGAAACAGTGACACGCATCTACCTGAGGTGTTGTATCGAATAGCTGAGTTGGTATGAAAACATGTAGAGCACTCCTTCCTAGTGTTGCTGTGAGTTCCGAAGAAGTTGTTCAGAATCCCCTAATAACATTAGCTTATTTGGGCTGCATTATACCTATTTCTAGTCCCTTTTTTATTTTAATGTTTTCTAAATCCAAATTTTGCCTAAATTGCCAAACGATGTCAGTTAAACCAAAGCCTTTTATTTGGTTCTCTGTTTATTCATCCCATGCAATCAGAGTGTCTCTTTAATTTCTTCTTGGATTAGTCGTGTTTACCAACAGCTCTGCAAATACATTCTAGCCTTCAGAAAGAAAACGACAATAGCTGTAACAAGGTATTAGAGGTTGTATAAACTTGTCTTACTTGAAGTTAATGGGAAAAATGTGGAGAAAAAAATAATGAGGGGAAATTTTGGAAATTGGGCAATGATGTTTAACCAAAATGACATGTGTACCTCTGAATGTAAATGCACAACTGCGTTAATGCCTTGCCGGCTGCCTGCCATCCTGAAGTTTTATCACATCATAATGCAGTGATGAGGTATTTCTTTGCTTTTTTAGTTTTTCTACTTGCAGATGCCAACAATGATTATTTGTAATTTCAGAAATAAAGATGCTCAAAAGCAACATCTGTGGTTCCATATTTTTCTGTGGGATTCAAAATGCATGTCTTATTCCTGTTTGTAACCAGGGAATATTTGCAGTCAAACATAATTCCTGTGTACTTGATTTAGCTCTGGGTCAGACTGACTAAAAGGTTTTAAAATGGTGCCCACGCTTTCAGTATCTACACTATGTGGAGTCTCGACCTTTTAATCCTTATTTTCTTTAATACAAATAAAAGAGAGTTTATCAGTTGATTCAGATGAGTGGGGGTATGCCATGTAAATTTCAAGGAATTATGCACTAAATTACAGGACCCATTTGGGGGCTTAAATACTATTCTCCACTACACAAAACTGGCATGAATTTTATTTTAACTGAAATGGCACATAGTGGCAGGCAATTATTTTTGTTATTGTATTTCCTATCCTGGCCTCCAGAACCTAAGGACAATGAAAGGGGATGTTCATTTATAATTTGACCTCCTGAATTGTTCTTGAAATGCAATTTAATTCTCATATCAAGCAAAGTCTAATGCTGTATTTGCCAGTAAAGTAGCCATTTGCATTTTTTATTGACAATACAAATTGTGTTTAATCAGGCAGTCAGCATGTTAGCATTTCCAAATGACTGAAGACCCATTTTTGTTCAACTACATCCTGTTTTGAGTCAAATGCATTTTGTTGATTTTAATGATCAGGGCACATAAAGTTGCTCTTTAACACTGTGCTTTAAAAAAAATGTCCAAGTCTCACATAACTATATTTTCTTTTTTTTTTTTTAATAATATTTTCTTTATTTACAAGTTAGAATCAACAAAGACAGTCCAGGAGACCAAATGGGGAGATGACCGAAACCCCCAGGGCCCCAAATGGAGCGAAGGAAAAAGGGAAAACAGGGTGGAAAAAAAAGTCAACGTTAAAAAAAATCTCCCTCTTCTTCCCTCCCCATGGAGGATGAGGGGACCAAGGCCCCACCCTCCTCCCAGCTTTACCTAGTTTAAAATAAATGAGAACAAACAACCTCAAAACAGGGCCCTTGAACAGGGCAGCTATGACCTCAGGTAACTCCAGATCAGGGGCTTTACACACTTCTATCCTGTACCCCCTTGCCCTGCCCCAGTCATTTTGAATGGGGGTTCTGTGTCCAAGAGATCACTCCCCAATGGGGCCTCATGAGAATTCAATATTATTTTGTCCATGTCCCTCCTTCAGTAAATGTCCCTCCATCCTTCCCCCACTGCAGAGCCAGCTCTCCTAGAGGGGGGCGGGGGGGGGTGGGGTGAAGTCACAGCAAAGGGGAAAGGGGTGGGTAGGGCAGGGTGGTCTAGGGGTCCGGTCCTGTGGAGCCCTCCTGCCCCATGTGGCCTGGCCCCTTAGCCTGAGTCTGATTCACTGGTGTCTGAAGAAGATGACGATGAAAAGGAGGAGCTGGAATCTGAGCTGGAGCTGGAAGTGCTGAGGAATGACACTGCTACTTGCTGTGCAGAGGATGACTCTGTTTTCTCACTTGCTTTCTTGGGGGGCTTTTTAGTGGAATTGAGCTGTCCGCTGACATCTCGGAACCGCTTTTCTAATTCCTACTTTTTCTCCGAAGCCAATTCTTCCTTAGTCTTTCCCACAGGCTTCTTAACGGGATCGGGCTTCCGGGGTTTCTTAGGTAGGCAGGAAAGGACATAGCGCTCAAGCTCTGTAAGTGTGGATGGCTTGAGTGTTTCAAAATCAATCTCAATCTCTTCTGGGTTTGAATCATGTAAAGAGGGCTCCCTGGCTTGGATTATGTGCACAACTCGGCCCAGCTTCTCTCCAGGTAATTTGTTGATGTCCAGGCTCTGCTGCCACTTTTCATCGTAACTTATGGGCCTGCTCTCTTCCTCCTCCTCTGAATCGTAACCCGTAGGCAGGGCAGGTGGGGCTGTCTTTGTGGCCTTTTTGGGGAGCTTGGTGACACTTTCTCCAGAAGGTCCAAAGCCAGAAGGCCTTAAAGCGGCACTGCCACCTCCACTGCCACTTGCTTTCTTGGACTTCTTGGGCTGAGGTGGGCGGGGTGCCCGAGGCCCCTTGTCATCTTCATCGGCCCCAGCTCCTTCTCGATGCTTCTCTGCCTTCCGTTTCTTCTTTTTCTCTTGTTTCTCTCTTTTCCTCTTGGGCTTGGATATTGGACCCTGGGACAGAGCAGCCAGTTGTT
>PVKP010013552.1:0-55211 GCA_004027715.1 Plecturocebus donacophilus
CACCCAGGCTGGAGTGCAGTGGCACGATCTTGGTTCATCACAACTTCAGCCTCCTGGGCTGAAGCGATCTTCCCACTTCAGCATGCAAGTAGCTGGGACTACAGGCACACTCCATCATTCCCAGCTAATTTTTTTTTTTTTTTTTTTATTTTTTGTAGAGATGGGGTCTTGCATGTTGCCCAAGCTGGTCTTGAACTCCTGGGCTCAAGCAATCCACCTGCCTCAGCTTCCCAAAGTGCTAGGATTACAGGCAAGAGCAACCATGCACAGTCCCCTCCCTCACCGCTCTCAGCCCTGAGTCCCTCCTGTGATCTTTTAAAAACCCAGAGCTAGGCCGGGTGCAGTGGCTCACGCCTGTAATCCCAACACTTTGGGAGGCTGAGGTGGGTGGATCACAAGGTCAAGAGATCAAGACCATCCTGGCCAACATGGTGAAACCCTGTGTCTACTAAATATAAAAAAAATTAGCTGGGCCTGGTGGCGTGCACCTGTAGTCCCACCTACTCAGGAGGCTGAGGCAGGAGAACTGCTTGAACCCAGGATGCAGAGGTTGCAGTGAGCAGAGATTGCGCCACTGCAGCCTGGTGACAGAGCGAGACTCGTCTAGAAAAAAAAAAAAAACAAACCCAGAGCTGGTGGGAGAGGGAACTTCTTGTTCACTTTAGCAGGAAACAATTGAACACGATTTTAGGCATCACAGCACTTAGGAAATGTCAAGAAGAGCCAAAAATTACCCAATTCAAAATCCTCCCCAAAACTTTCCGGACACCTGCTTGGCTTGGTAGCAGTGATCAGAATAGCACACAGCTCCATGTTTCCATAGAGACGGGCAGAGAAAGTAGGGGGCGGGGTGGGGAGCACTTTTGATGTTTGTGGGAGCAATTTGAACAGTGTTAGCAAAGGAGATATTGTTTTTGACAATCTTTAGAAATATAAATTACCCAGAAGCTTGCTGTGATCACAGATCATTATTTTCATTAATTGTTCAGTACAATGGAAGCTGCCAGGCTCTGGCTGCACCTTGATTTGTGAAATGCCAAAGAGCTTCTGGTAAGAGAAAGAAAAGAAACTTGGGTATAGGAATCATCTTGGCATGCACTCTAGGGCTGCTGTTCTGGTGGGACCCAGAATACAATACAAACTCGTGTAAAGTTTTTCCTGGGGGAAACATGGCCCCGGTGGCGACTGTCAATTCTGCTTACCTGTGTCCTGCCCCAGTGCTGGGACCACAAGCTGGCACCTTGAGAGCTCATCCTATTTGTCCCTGAGCAAAGGGGACAGTCTGGCCTGACATCTGTGCAGAGATCCTGCCTGTAGAGACCCTGGGGGCCCAAGACAGGCTGCGCTTTCAAGGCAGCATGGGCAGGTATTTTCAGAATGAGGCTCAGGGTGGCAAGCGCAGAGCATGGAGAGCGGGGTCCAGAGATGGACTGCATGGGGCTGGGGAAAGGGTAACTAACGCCAGAGCTCAGGCTTACAGAAGGAACAGCTATCATCACTCTCCCTGTTTTACGGTTGGGGAAACAGCTCTTACTGCCTTGTCCAGGGTCACACAGGTGGTAGTTGGTAGAGGCAGAATTCATGCCCAACCTGTCCCCACTCTTTTTTTTTTTTGATACTGAGTCTCACTCTATTGCCCAGCGGTGCCATCTTGGCTCACTGCAACCTCCACCTCCTGAGTTCAAGCAATTCTCCTGCCTCAGCCTTCTGAGTAGCTGGTGCCTACCACCATGCTCGGCTGATTTTGTATTTTTAGTAAAAATGGGGTCTCACCATGTTGGCCAGGCTGGTCATAAACTCCTGACCTCAAGTGATCTGCCTGCCTCGGCCTCCCAAAGTGCTGGGATTACAGGCATGAGCCACTGCACCTGGCCCAGCCTGATCCACTCTTGACAGCTCAGAACCTCCTGTGGGAATCAAATGGAATCGATCTTTTGCAGCTGAGGTTCAGAAAGGTTAAGACGCTTGTTCAAGGCCACAAAGCCAAGGACTGAATCTTGTCTTCTCCCTCCTGGCAGGGCCTCTGTGCCTGCAGACACACTCTGACCACCAGCTCTTTATCAGTCTGCCACATTTTAGACTGCTGCCTCCGAGGTCCGTCTGGGAGTTGAGTGATGAGTGAAAGTTTCACATCAGTGCACCTGGGCATGCGTCTCCATTTGGCCTGGCTTTGGAACTTGCACAGCAGTTTATCTTGCACAACCAGGTGGGGTCAGACCTTCCTGAAGGTGAGTTAAGATCTGTGTGCACATCTGCCTTCTCCCCACACCTCTGGGCCAAGGGAAGGGCCATCAAACTGAATTGCAGAAGGGCGTTGCAAATTATAGAGTGCTTATAAGGCCAGTCTTGGTGGCTCACACCGGCAATCCCAGCACTTTGGGAGGCCAAGGAGGGCAGAACACTTGAGGTCAGGAGTTCAAGACCAGCCTGGCCAACATGGTGAAACCCCATCTCTACTAAAAACTCAAAAATTAGCCAGGCGTAGTGATGCACACCTGTAGTCCCGGGACTTTGGGAGGCCGAGGCGAGAGGATCACTTGCGGTCAGGAGTTCGAGACCAGCCTGGCCAACATTGTGAAACCTGTCTCTACTAAAAGTATGAAAAGCAGCCGGGTGTAGTGGCACACACCTATGGTCCCAGCTACTCGGAAGGCTGAGGCACGAGAATTGCTTGAACCTGGAAGGCAGAGATTGCAGTGAGCTGAGATTTTACCACTGCACTCCAGACTAGGTGACGGATTGAGACTGTCTCAAAAATTAAAAAAATTTAAAAAGTAGCAAGTGCTTATAAAACATCTTGACTGTAACAATGAAGATCGGTACCACATGAGGAATAATTGAGCTCTTTGATAGAAAGCTGAGAGCATCATTATCAGGAATGTCTCACAAAATGGAAAAGTTGTGAGAAGTGATTGTGGGAAGCGCCGCCTCTAGCGTGGAGGAGAGACGAGCTGTGGACTGTGACTGCCAGCCGGCCTCAGTAGGCCTCTGTGCTTGCTGCCCGCCAGGGAGCACCCTTCCCCTGCCCCCCACACCCTGCCCTTCCATGGCTGTTCCAGGACCCTGCTCCAAGGCCATCTTCGAGGGGAATCCTCTGACATCCCTGACTACCCAAGGCCATGATCTCTCTGCCATTTCTTTCATCCACAGGCCCGGTCATGGTCCTGGGGCTGTTTGCACTATTACTTGTTGAAATTATGAATAAATGAATGAATGAATAGATGGATGCTTTCAAATCCTCCACACAGCAGCCCAAATGACATCAATCCCATCATGTCACTCTCTTGCTTAAAACCCTCCAAAGACTTCCTGATGCACTCAGAAGAAAACACCCACTCCTTCCTGGGGCTTTCCGAGTGACCCTCCCCACGTCACCCTCCCCTCGTGATACTCCCCGCTGAGCTCAGGCCCCTCTCTGCTGCCTCTCACCCACACCATTCAGCCACACCTGCCGGCCTCCTTCCTGTCCCCTGAAAACACCAAACTCTCTCCCAGCTCAGGGCCTTCGCCCATCCCGTCCTCTCTGCCCAGAGTCCCTGCTTCATGCCGGCGCTCACTCTCACACACAGCAACCTCTCCCACTTCTCCTTCCCTGGCCTGCAGATGGCTTGCAGGATCCGGGCTGTTTTCCGCCCCTCACTGGTGGTGACCTGGCTGCCATAACAAAGCACCACGATGAGTGGCTTCAAACAACAGAAATGCAGTCTCTCAAACAGTCCTGGAGCCGGGAGCCTGCACCAAGGTGTGGGCAGGGTTGGCTCCTTCCTGGGTCCCTCCCTCTCTCCTAGCTTTCCTGGTTGCTGGAGTCTGTGCGGCGGCATCGCTCCCGTCTCCTGCCCGTTGTTCCGTGGAGTCTTCCCTGCCTCTCTTCACATGGCAGTAGCTTCTCTGTGTCTGTATCCAGTGTCGTCTTCTTTTTCTTTTTTTTGATGCGGAGTCTTGCTCTGTTGCCAAGGCTGGAGTGCAGTGGTGCAATCTCAGCTCACTGCAACCTCTGCTTCCTGGGTTCAAGTGATTCTCCTACCTCAGCCTCTCTAGTAGCTGGGATTAGAGCCACGCGTGCCACCAAACCTGGCTAATTTTTGTATTTTTAGTAGAGATGGTTTTCACCATGTTGGCCAGGCTGGTCTCAAACTCCTGATCTCAGCCTGCCTTGGCATCCCTAAGTGCTGGGGTTATAGGTGTGAGCTACCTCGCCTGGCCTCCTCTTCTTCAAAGGACACCAGTCCTTAGAGTAGGGCCCACCCTAGCTGTTACAGGTAGTGAGACAGGCATGAGCAGGGCAGGAGGAGGCTTCCCCAACCCACTAAGAATGGGACATTTGCCATTCCTAGGAATTCCTAGGAATGTCGGGGCATTTGCCGCTGGTCACAATGGCCTCTTCCCTTGCTTACCTCTCCCAAGACTCTATTTCCAAATGAGGTCATATTCTGAGGTTCTAAGTGGGCATGGATTTGGGGACCATTCGACCAGTACACCCACTGTCCCTGGCAACCAGTCCGCAGTATTCATTGACGGATCAGTGAATGAATCAGATAATCACTGTGTCCTGAGGAGGGTGAGAGGTGACAGGGAAGGCCAGCGCTCCCATATTGCCTCGCTTCTTGAAGACTGGGTCTCCCAGTTAGCCTCATGTCAGCCCAGAGGGCAGAGGCCAGCAGCATCCCTGAAACGCAGGTCCCAGAGTAGGAGCCATACCAAAGGGCGACTCCAGGTCACTGGGCCTGCTGTGGTCTCATGCCTGGCAAGGCTGGCAGATCATCTTGCCAGCTTTATAGAGCAGCTTCAGGTTCCCGACAGATGAATGGAACCTCAGAGCTTTTCTCACTCCAAGACTGTGGGATTTTTCAACATCACAACCCCAGCCGGGTGCGGTGGCTCACGCCTGTAATCCTAGTGCTTTGGGAGGCAAGGTGGGAGGATCGCTTGAGCCCAAGAGTTTCAGACTAGCCTGGGCAACACAGTGAGACCCCATCTGTAGTAGTCCATTTCATACTGCTATAAAGAACTGCCCAAGACTGGGTAATTTATAAAGGAAGGAGGTTTAATTGACTCACAGTTCAGCATGGCTGGAAAGGCCTACGATCATGGTGGAAGGCAAAGGGGAAGCAAGGCGCCTTCTTCACAAGGCAGCAGGAAGGAGGAGTGCCCAGCACAGGGAGGAGAGCTGAGCGGAGGGAGAAGAGCTGAGCGGAGGGAGAGGAGCTGAGCGGAGGGAGAAGAGCCCCTCACAGAACCATCAGATCTCACGGAACTCACTCACTGTCACGAGAACAGCGTGGGGGAAATGGCCCCCATGATTCAGTCACCTCCCCTGGTCTCTCCCTTGACATGTGAGGATTATGGAGATGACAATTTGACAATTCAAGATGAGATTTAGGTGGGGACACAAAGCCTAAGCATATCACCATCTCTACAAAAAATATAGATGCATAAATAATTAATTAGCTGGCATGGTGGCCCGCACCTGTAGTCCCAGCTACTCTGGAGGCTGAGGCTGGAGGATCACTGGAGCCCAGGAATTCAAGGCTATAGTGAGCTATGATTGTGCCACTGCACTCCAGCCTGGGTGATAGCTCCCAGTGCCTTCACACTGCGTGTGGCCATGTGACTGCTTCCTACCAATGGGAAGCCTGGGAAATGATGCGTCCCACTTCTGCACTGTGGGTTTAAATAAGCCTCTACCGGTAATCTCTACACTGTCATCCACCAACTGCCAGCCAAGTGGGGGCTCTCTGAGGCCCTGGGGAGAGCGAAGTCACAGGTTAAATGCAGGTTGAGTCCCCGAGTCACCGTGTGGAGGAAGGTGGCCCACGAACCAGGAGCATCAGCCTGCACTGTTAGAGAACAGAAGCCAACTTCTGTTGGTCAAGCTCCTGCAGTCTGGGGTTGATTTGTTACCGCAGCTAACCTTGTCCCAGTGAACACACAGACAAGCCTGCCTTCAATTCTGGTCTCCTTTCCTCCTCCCAGCCTTGATTTCCCTATCTGTAACACAGGAATAATATCTGCCTCCAAAGGCTGCTGTGAGGAGTGTATTTGGTAATATACGGTAACTAACCCAGGCACAGGGATCTGCATAAAAGCTGGCACCCAGTAGGCAGCCTTAGCCAAAGTTAACTTCCCTCTCTGCAGAACCCAGTGAGAATCTGAATTTTAACCCAACTCCCATCTGATTACTGAGCACAGTCACAGTCACACTTGTGTCTTGTGCTCTGAAGTGACATAGTTCAGACTTTCCCGGGCCATCACACAACCTCTGTCACCTTCTGACTGAGGGCCAGACATGACTGCACACACTCACACAGGGCTTTTGCGGAGCAGACTGGGAATTATCTGAATAACTCAGTACCTAGCAGTAAACCAAAAGAGGCACTCATAGTTGTTTAAAGGAGACCAGAATGACAGACGGATTTCCTGGCCTCTCTCTAGGGCATGCTGAACCTCCAAATAAGCATTCTTCTGAGTCTCTGCACTGGTAATTCTCAAACATTAATGTGCAAACGCATCCTGGAGATACTGTTACATTGCAGATTCTACGACAGTAGGGCTTAGGGGCTGCAATATTGCTACTCCAAGTGCCATCTGTGGACCAGTGGCACCAGCATCACCAAGGATGAGCTAGAAATGCAGTCTTGGGCCCTGCCCTGGACACGCCCATGGGAATCTGCATTTTAACTCAACCCCCATCTGATTCCTGAGCATAGTCACATCTGAGTCCTGTGCTCTGAAGTAATAGATTTCAGACTTTGAGAGTCTGAATGAGGCAAAGTAAGGATTTTCATAGCTCCGAGAGAGGGCTCTCCTGAGAGGGGACAGATACGGCGTTTGCACGAGCTCACATGCTGTGGTCTGAGACACACATGATCACACTGATTCATCTGTCATTATAAATCTTTGCTTCCCTAGAACCCGCCCTCCTGTTAGACACTAGCTGTGCCTCCTTCAGCCTGACGGTCCTCTCCGGAAGGTGGGTGTCTGTCTCTCAGCCTGATTCAAAGAGGTGGGAGAGGTGACCACAGCCGTCGGCCTGCTGGGCATTCTGGGGTATAGAAGAGGAACTGAGCCTCAGGGAGACTGAGTGACCACATCCCACAGTTACGATGGCTGCTGTGGGATTTGAATTTAGGACGGTCTTGCTGGGCCCTACTCCCAGAGAGACAAATTAACCCAAAGCCCCAGGCGGTTCCTAACAGAGAGTGAAGTGTCTCTGACCTTTAGACACATGTTCAAACCTGGAAGAACTTTAAAAGCTCAACCCCTCACCCCCCAACACAGATTTTGATGCTGTTGGTCTGGGTAAGGCTGCCCAGGAGGCCCCTCTGGGTGCCTTGGGGGGCCTGTGCAGAAGGCCACGTGAATGACCATGGTGGCAAAACCAGCTCAGCCCCCTGCTCTCTTACAAGGACTCAGTATCGGTACCAGAGCAGGAGATGCTCGCAAGTGAGAATTTCTGTAGGGGTCTACAAAGCAGGTCCTCAAAGAAAGTGGGAATTGAGAGGCAAATCAGGGTGTTTCTACCTGGGGTGCAGGAAGGAGCAGGCACATGGCATTCTAGCTTAGCTTTCATGAACATGCAGGCATGCTCTGAGCACAGCTTGCAGGGAGGAGCTCAGGTAGATGGAATGGCATCCACAGGGGTCTGGGCTTGTGGAAATGGGGTGCCTCTCATGATCTCCCCACTTCCTCCCTTGTCTGCCCTCCAGGCTCATCACAGCAGCTGGTGATGTCTGGGCTCTTCAGTCCTTGGACAAAACCCTCCAGGAACTACTGTCTTCTCAGCGTAAAAGCCAAAGTCCCTCCCATGCCCCCAAGGCCCTGCGTGGCCTGGCAATGTCACCTGTGGGCCCCCTGAATGGCCTGGCCATGTCACCCGTGGGCCCCATCTCCCATTCCCACCTTTTCTTTGCCCACTGGCCTCCAGCTGGCCTCACTAAACATGCTGGAACACGCAGAGCTCACACCAGCCTCAGGTCCTTACACCTGCTGTTCCCTCTACCTGGATGCTGTTCCCAACACCGGCACAGCCACGCCCAAATGTGTTGGGATCATTGCTGCCTCCCCAGTGCCTAGAGCACTGCCTGGCACCCACAGGGGCTCCACATAGAGATGGGAAAAGGGAGGTGGGCAGGCAGGCTTGGGCTTAGGTGGGCCTAGCAAGAGAGTCCCTTGGGCAGGACAGCTGGGGGTGCATGGTCAAGGAGGTTGGGTCCCAAGTCCGAAGGACATTGAACACCAGGCTGAGGAGTGTGGATGTCACTTGCTGTATCACCCAGGCAACTGGGAGCCCCTAGAGGCTTTTTTCCCCCACAAGATGAAGCCTTGCTCTGTTGCCCAGGCTGGAGTGCAGTGGCATGATCTCAGCTCACTGCAACCTCTGCCTTTCAGGTTCAAGCAATTCTCCTGCCTCAGCCTCCCGAATAGCTGGGATTACAGGTGGGCGCCACAATGACCTGCTAATTTTTGTATTTTTAGTAGAGATGGGGTTTCACCATATTGGCCAGGCTGGTCTCAAACTCCTGACCTTGTGATCTGCCCACGGCCTCCCAAAGTGCTGGGATTACAGGTATGAACCACCTCATCGGCCCATAGAGGCTTTTAAGCAGGGGAATGGCCTGGTCAGAGCCATGCTGTGGGATGGTGAGGCCCACCACTGTGGCCCAGCAAGCTTGAGGGTCCCGGTTAGTGTCCTTGGAGCCGAGCAGAGGACTGGATAGCACCCAGAGTGGGGAGAGAGCCCCTGCTCTTGTTACCTGGGCAGAAACCCCAGGAACACCAGGACCGTGGGCAGCCCCTGCAGGCCTGTCCTGCTCTGCTGGCCAAGGCCTGGAGCCCTGCTCAGGGCAGGAGGTGCCCATGAGAATGCCAGGAAGTGAGAGCTCCCCCAGAGACCCAGGCAATGAGCATCCACTTGACTCCAGGGTCCAGAGCCCTCCGGAGGAGGCCTTCAGTATTTGGACTGCTGCCCTTTGCTTTCCAAGACTTGAGTTCAAGTCCGGGCTCCACTGCTAACTCTGGGCCACAGGGACCCGGGTTACAGCCATGTCCTCCCCTGAACCTTGGCTTCCCCATCTGTGAATGGGTGCGTTTGTGCCCTCAGCTCTGTACTCTCTAACCTCACACCTCCCTTCCCATGCCCAGAGCCCCCTTGACACAGAGACAAATGTGCCTCGCCTGTGGGATGCTGGGTAGCTTAACAGTCCAGGTCTGCCAGACACTCCAAATTCTAGGGCCCCCCAGGGCCTTGAATGACAGGAAGAGAAGGCCATCTTATCTGTGGGAACAGGAGCTTGGGGCTTGGTTCTATTTTGCTGGCAAATTCTGGGTGGATCCAGCACTTACAGTCACCTACATTCCCCTCTCCACAGGTGCCCACAGGAGGTGCTTCTCTGTGCCATCTCACAACCAGACATCAAAGCAAAGGCACAGAGGTGACTTCCTCAAGGACACATGGTGGTGAGGCAAGAATTTTCACCAAAGATCTTTTTATCCAAAGCCGGTACTCCCCACATCCACAGTAACATATTGATAGATTCTTGAAGCAAGACACTCTATGGGAGCAGATAAGACAGACAACATGGCACAGTTCACTCAGAGCTCAGAGCTGTCTACCTGCGGGGTCGTCTCTTGCTGCATCCTGAAAGCTACAACAGAAAGAAACCCGTCCAAGCCTAGGCTTTAAAACTGAGAGGGACCCTGGGAATCTCATGCTCCAACTGCCTGCCCTGTAAGGATAGAGACCAATATCAGGAGAGAAGTGACTTGCCCAAGGTCACCTGTTGGCATTGGGCGCAGCGTAAGCAACTGGGCTCCAAGTCCTAGGCTCCCACTGCCCCGCAGGCTGGCTCGACTGCCGGGCCTCCACTGTGGAAATCAGTCCTCCGACCTCAGATCTGCAGGCTCTTTTCCAATGCACATTTCTGGCTAAACATGCCTTTGAGGCCGGACACAGAGGCTTGCACCTGTAATCCCAGCACTTTGGGAGGCTGACGTGGGAGGATTGCTTGAGCCCAGGAGTTCAAGACCAGCCTGGGCAATGTAGTGAGATCCTGTCTCTAATAAGATAAAAATAAAAAAATTAGCTGGGCGTTGTGGTGCACACCTGTGGTTCTAGTTACTCGGGAGGCTGAGGTGGGAGGATTGCTTAAGCCTGGGAGGTTGAGGTTGCAGTGAGCTATGATCACAACACTGCATCCCAGCCTGGGTGACAGAGCGAGACTCTGTCACCCAGCCTGGGTGACAGAGCGAGACTCTGTCTCAAAAAAAGAAAGAAAGAAAAACCCCGAAACAAACAAAAAGCCCTCACTTTGGCCCTCCCCAAACAACCATGCTTTTGAGAAGGTCAGCAGAAAGCTCTTGTCTTTAGGGTGGGGATCGGGGCTGTAGAGGAGGATTTGACTCTTGGAGGTAACTCCCAGCTCTGTTCGTGACATTGTTTTCTTTTTTTTCTTTGAGACAGTCTCTCTCTGTCACCAGGCACCAGGCTGGAGTGCAGTGGCACGATCTCAGCTCACTGCAACCTCCGCCTCCGAGGTTCAAGCAATTCTCCTGCCTCAGCCTCCCAAGTAGCTGGGACTACCGGAGGACGCCACCACACCCAGCTAATTTTTGTATTTTTTAAGTAGAGATGGGGGTTCACCATGTTGACCAGGATGGTCTCGATCTCTTGACCTCGTGATCCGCCCACCTCGGCCTCCCAAAGTGCTGGGATTACAGGCGTGAGCCACCGCACCCGTTTTCTTTTTCCCAAGTTCCTGGCTGGCAAATCAAACAGCTAATCACTTGACTCTTGCGCCTTCTAGTGGTCGTGCTTTGGATAGCAACAGTTAAGACTAAATTTTACTCAGATAGTATTGCCCCAAGCAGTTTGTCTAGTGCCATGCTTCTTAGACTCTCCCAGGCCTACAAATCATCTTGGAGTATCACTAAAATGCAGATTCTGTCTCAGTAGGTCTGGGGCGAGCTCGAGATTCTGCACCGTAACCAGCTCCCAGGTGATGTCAGTGGGGCTAGTGCTTAGAGCATGCTTTTGCGTTGGGAAGAGATACAGCATGTAGAGTCACCTACATTCCCCTCTACACAGGTGCCCACAGGAGGCGCTTGCTTGTGCCATCTCACTAGCTGGAGTCAGAGAAAAGGTGCAGAGGTGAGCTCCCCAAGGACACGCAACGGTGAAGCAGGGATTTTCACCAAGGATCTTTTGATTCAAATCTGGTACTCCCCACATCCACAGTTACATATTGATAAATTCTTGAGGGAAGACACTCTATGTTAGCAGATATCACAGACAGCATGGCACAGTTCACTCAGAGCTCCGAGCTTTGTACCTGTGGGGTCATCCCTTGCTGCATAATTTGAAAGGCCCAGTGCAAAATAAAAATTCAGGCCGCTTGTTCGAAAAGCAGGGGGAGGCTGGGTGTGGTGGCTCACACCTGTAATCCCAGAACTTTGGGAGGCCGAGGTGGGTGGATTGCTTGAGCCCAGCCTGGGCAACGAGGTCTCTACTAAAATACAAAAAATTAGCTGGGCGTGGCAGCGTGCGCCTGTAATCTCAATTACTTGGGAGGCTGAGGCAGGAGAATCTCTTGAACCTGGGAGGTGGAGGTTGCAGAAAAAAGAAAAGAAAAGAAAAGAAAAAAAAGCAGAGGGAAAATGCAGTGAAAGGGGTTAAATTTAAAGCTTTCTTTTTGGAAAAAAATTACTACTTAAACAATGTAATGGGACAATAGTGATGCATGAGTAGCAACATAAACTTACAAATTGTCAAACTAATATTTTGAGTGTCATTATTTATATAATAAAACAAACAATACTTCATTAATGTGATAACTGGATTAGAAGCTTTCCCTGGCTCACTTCTCTGCAAATTCATTTATTAGGTCATCAAGGCATATACTTTTAGCAACTTTGTTTTCAATCGATATAATTGAATGTGACATCAGTTGCTCTTGGCAAATGCAAGATCACAAATCATTTTAGGTCACTTTTCATTTTGAGAAGGACCTTTCTGCTGATGCGTTTGTTATTGGGGCTATTAAGAGTGTCTTATAGGCTGTAATAACTTAAAGATACATTTTTGAACATTTTGAAATACAAATGTTAGTATATCTAGAGCTGATGATTCTTGCAGAACAATTTTTCTAGAAAGATTTAACTTTTTATGCAGATCATTTTTATGTGAATCTGAATTTAACTGTAAATGCAGACAGTGGTGTTTTAATGTTTCATGGCTGACCTTCCTGTAACCTGTGGGGGTTACACAAAAAAGCAGCAGTGGCTTTAAGATGTGAGTCACTGAGTGTCATTGCCCATTTGTGCCTTCCATCACTGCATCTTGAATTACAAGTGGAATTTAATTTTAAAATTATCTTCCTCATTGTGTCATCCAAGCTTGGTATGAAAATATTATTCTTTTTGTCAAATGTGATCATCTTTATCTTTAATTTATATTTCTTTTTCTTTTTTCTTGAGATGGAGTTTCACTCTTGTTGCCCAGGCTGGTGTGCAAGGGTGCAATCTCAGCTCACTGCAACCTCCACCTCCCGGGTTCAAGCAATTCTCCTGCCTCAGCCTCCTGAGTAGCTGGGATTACAGGCACGTGCCACCACGCCTGGCTAATTTTGTATTTCTAGTAGGGACGGAGTTTCTCCATGTTGGTCAGGCTGGTGTCAAACTCCTGACCTCAGGTGATCCACCCACCTTGGCCTCCCAGAGTGCTGGGATTTCAGGCATGAGCTATCATGCCCAGCCCTTTAATATCTATTTTTAAGCTTTTGGATATTTGCTTTACAATGTTGCAATAGTTTTTGAAACCAGAGATTCTAGGTGTTGGAGAGTTCCAGTGAGTCCCGATATGCTTTGTTACAATGTCCCTGTGTACATGTCTGTATTGTAATAACACAAAGTTTACTGGTGGAGCCCTGGCAGTTCCTATCCTGGCCTGAGAGTTCCATATTTATGCAGGGGTTGCAGGGGCCGCAGGGGCCACAGGGGCCGGCTCTTGCGATGGAAGGGCTGGCTGGCCCCACACTGTGGTCTAGGCACTTCCCAGCATGAAGAGAGGAAAGAGTTCAGGCCCGGAACTTCGACTTGTCTGGTCACAAAAGTGGGTAGTCAGATTTAAAGGGGTTGTGATGAGGATTGTCTAAGATTTTTTAGCTGCAGTCCATGCTCTATTAGGAAGTCCTGAAAGCAATTTAGTGGGTGGTGTTCAGTAGTTAAAAAATATGAAATAGAAAAGAAAACAAAGGGTCAGAGTGTACCTCTGGAGTGGGGTAAATATTGTTGGGCAAGGGCTCGGTCTTAGTTTTATCTGTGTGCTGGGTCACATGTAAAATTAATTCTTACCATGCCTCCTGTTGCAGCAGGGTGACTCAGACTGTGATGCCCCAGCTCTGCTTGCTAGGGGGCACACTCATGGCTCACCAATGAGTGTAGTCGCCTCTCCTTCTGTTGCCAGGGAAGCCTCCCAACCTGGCTCATTCCTCTTTGCCCCAGGGCAGCCATCGTGGCATTGGTTACATTGGGGTTATTACTTGAGATATTGATTACTATTTCTGGAGGTTTGTTTTGCAGACTTAGACTTAGCGACAGATGAATAAATGCATTTACACATATTAGAATATAACAAGTTGAGTGGGCTAGGAATGGTTGTTAGCTGCTTTTAGAGAGCAATTGTAGCTAACTTACTTTTACTTATTTTTTCCCATTTATTTAGGAAAGATTTAATAACAGAGGGTCTAAGTTAACACCCTTGTGGTTAATTAACATGGTTAAAAGAGTGATTTTATGAATGATAAAAGCTTTGGGTTCTGAGGCATAGAGTAAACATTATTAACAGGTAATTTTTTTAACTTCTTTTTGAGAGGACCATCTAGCACAAAGTTTACATGAGTAAACAGAGTGGAGACAGAAGGTTGTGGGGTAAACAGATCTAACTGGGGAAGCTTTTATTATCCTTAATTTGCAGTCTATGACTTAAGCTCTAATGTAAGAACTGGCTGCCTTCAGCCAGTCACATTGAAATTTTTCAGCCTTCTGAAAGGTTTGAGACTATAATCTGATAACTTCCCTAATATTTTCCTTAATATTTTGCCAGCCACCCTGAGTGAATCTCAACAAGCCATGGTCCTATTTGCGCTTCATTACTGCTAGTGATTTGGTTTCCTGGGGTACTTGCCCAGAGAAGCATGTCCTGCGAAGGACTGGGACCCAAGCTCCAGGTGCAGGCCAGGCTGGCATCAGTGACCCCACCCACTGGGAGGAGGTGCATGTGCACCAATGGCTGTGCCCACTGCTCTTCTCTGTGCCCCGGCCTCACCCCCGATGCTGAAGGCCCAGATTTGGCTGTTTCATCCCCAGTGACCCAGAATGGTAGCCCTAGGTCCTGTAAGTGCTGGCTCGTTGGATGGAGAGGTGTGAGCATCGTAACTGGGGGGCTTGCTGGCCAGATGTGAAAACGAAGGCCAAATCTGAAACCAGGGTGCACTGTGAATGGAATCACTTGAGCAAAAAGGCTCAGCGATGGGGATCACATGAGACAATCAGTATAGGCATGGCATACACCAGGCGGTTCATCTGGTATTATTATCACTGCATCTCCCAGAACTGATCCTGGCAGAGTGACCATCAATAACCACACAAATAACTAGGGCTAGGGCCCCTGCAGGGTACAAGCATCAAGCAGGGCACTGTAAAAAAATGCCTCTGCTTTCATCCTTGCAGTAACCCCATCAGGTGTTGGTATCCCATTTTACAGATCAGAAACCTGGGGCTCAGGAGGGAGTGCCCCGCTCAGTGCGCCACCTGAGCTAAGGTGGAGATAAGATGGAGTGTGGGGATTGGGTGTGTCTGCTGACATTGACCCCCCAGCTATTCTCACTTGTGGCAGGTGGGGAAAAGAAGGTGAAGGGGTGGGCTTCAGGTCCTGCAGGCTTCTGGAGGGAGCACCAAGGCCAGAAGCAACCCTTCCCCCCATCTTCAGGTAAATCCTTCCCCCTGCTGCCCGAGACACCCCCCACCCCTCCTGGACCGTGGCACTGCCCCTCCTCACGTGGAAACTGCCTCTTTTGTGTTATTTTGTGGAAAAACCCTGTCTCAGTTCCACGTTCCTGGAGATAGCTACTACCAATTTGCTGTGTCTGGGAGGAAGCCTTTCCCCCTCTGGGCACCTGCATTTCCTGTAATGACAGGAAGGAGCTGAGCTACATGAGCTACATGATCAGTGTTAGGGTTGCCAGATAAAATATAGGGTGTCCGGTGTGTTGGTTAATACTGAGTGTCAACTTGATTGAATGGAAGGATACAAAGTACTGATCCTGGGTGTGTCCATGAGGGTGTTGCCGAAGGAAATTAACATTTGAGTCAGTGGGCTGGGAAAGGCAGACCCACTCTTAATCTGGGTGGGCACCATCTAATCACCTGCCAGCCAGGTTAGAAGTTAAAGCAGGCAGAGAAATGTGAAGGGAGAGGCTGGCCTAGCCTCCCAGTCTACATCTTTCTCCCGTGCTGGATGCTTCTTCTCTTCGAACATCAGACTCCAAGTTCTTCAGTTTTGGGATTTGGACTGGGACCTTGTGATCGTGTGAGTTAATACTTCATAACTCCCCTTCTATATATATAGATCTATCCTATTACTTCTGTCCCTCTAGGGACCCCAGACTAATACATCCAGTTAGATTTGAATTTCAGGTAAACAACATAGAACTTTTATATAAGTATATCCCAAATATTGCAAGGGATATACTTATGTTATCAGTGGCAAATCCATGTGGGTCTGCAGCAGCCTCAATTCTTTGTATCCTCAGAAGAAATCATTTAACCTAGGGGTGTAAGACAGAGTGAGAGACTGAGGCAGGTTTTCGTGCTAACATAAAAGTGTATTTAAAAGTTTTAGAGCAGGAAGGAAAGGAAGTAAAATGCACTTGGAAGAGGGCCAAGCAAATGGGTGACTTGAGAGATCAAGTGTGCAGTTTGAGCTTTGACTTTGGGTTTTATACGTCGGCATGCTTCTGCGGCGTGGTGTCCCTTCTCCCCTGATTCTTCCCTGGGGTGGGCTGTCTGTATGCACAGTGGCCTGCTGGCACTTGGGAGGGGCTGCATTGCAGTGTGTTTACTGGAGTTGTACGCATGCTCTCTTGAGGTGTTCGTCCCTTACCAGTGGAGTGTTCCTAGAAGGTGACAGACCAGTTGAAGCTCACCATTTTGCCTCTTAGTGTGCACGCTTGAGCCCTCTCACCCGACTCCCGCGAGCTAATCTGAAAGCTGCTGATCACCAGCTTCAGGTGTTTCCACGGATCGGGAGACCGCCTTTCCCAGGACTGGCTGCCTGGGGGAGGGGAAAGGAGGGCTCTCCTGCCTGCTCCTGTCTGACTACCTACCTACTCTAACACTGACACTGAAAGTTGTTTATCTGAAATTGAGATTTAGCTGGTGTCTGTATCTTTATCTGCTTTATCTGTCAATCCTATTCACAGTCTGATTTGGAGACTGAGTGTTAATCACTCATCAAGGTTGGCCGAGCCAGCACCTGGGGCCGGGCTCTGGAGGAGCTCCCAGCCCAGAGGGTAAGGAGGGAGAACGTCCCAGACCGCAGGGAGGAGGTAGAGTGGGGGGGGGCAGCAGGGGGGGCGGTAGGGGCGGGGTAACTGCCGGGAGGGAGAGAATGGTCTGGAAAGAAAAGGGCGCCCTTCCTCCTGCAAATGGGGCCGACAGCCCTGCAGGCCCCGCAGCCAGAGCGGAGAGCAGACCCAGTCGGGATGGAAATGAAACCCGCGCCTTTGCTGACGGCACCTCCAGCAAGGGCTCCTCTCTCCGCATCTGTAAAGGGCTGGATGAGACCTGCCCCGCCAGGGGGCCGCGTGCAGGAAATGCAGAGGTGTGTGCGGGGCGCCCCGCACGGAGCAGGCCTCCGACGCGCTGGGAGCTGTCATCCGCCCGGCTGGGAGCAGGGCGCTGGGGCTCCTCTGCAAGGCGGCCCTCGCGGGCCAGGACGGGCTGCACGCTGGCTTCTTGCTCCCAAACCCACCCTGCTTTTCAGCTCGGGGCAGCCCCGTCTTCAGCGAAAACTACACCTCCCAGCCTGCCTTACAGCCGCCCGCCTGGCCCCAGGGATGCGCGGGGGGCGCCCTGGGACTTTCTGAAGCTCTCGTCCTGCCTGGAGAGCAGGAGCGACGCCTGGGTCGCGCGGCCCTGCGGTGTGATGGCTGCAGGCACAGGGGCCGCGCACCCGGGGCAGGGGGCTGCACGGAGGGCGAGCGCCTCCCGATTGCGCAGTCCCTGAGCTCTCGTTGTGCGCCGAGGCCACCGTGGCCAGGGCTCTGCAGTGGACAGCTCCCGTCCTGGCAGCTCCTCCCGCGCTGCGCAGGAACCCCCTCTCCCACTGCGGGGTGCACGCCCTCCACCGGCTCCCAGGCGCGCTGGGGACCCCCGCACCCGAGCACCCAGGGTACAGCCTCCCAGGGGCAGCAGCGCACTCCCCGCCCACCGGCTCTCCTGGCCTTCTGTGCGCACTTTGCCACTGGCGCAGTAGGCCGTAAGTCCTCCTGGAAGGGTCCTCCTGCAGATGGAGGGAGCTGCGGCGCAAACACCCTGCTCTCTCGCCATCGCGTGGCGACTCTCAGATGCACGCGCTCGCTGGCTTCAGGCTTTCCCGGGGTGTAGCTCCAGTGGCTGGGATAACTCCCCCTAACTCACACAGCTGTCTTCCCTTCCCGGCTTCTCTTCCCTAACTACCTACCTGGGATTACCTCCCAAATAACCCACTTGCAGGCAAATGTGATCTCAGGGTTGGTTTCTTGGGGACCCAAACGTGGAAAAGTTGATTGTCTTAATCCATCTTCACCCCACCCTTTGAAGCTGACAAGTAATGATTACTGTCCTTATAATTCAATGGAGAAAACCAAGTGTGCCACAGGTCACCTCGATGGCCCACAGGAGGTAGCGGTGGGCTCAAAATCAGGGCCCCAGAGGCCAAGACCAGAAGCGGTCTGGTCCCGGCCGCTGCTTGGCGCCTGTGTTCACGGCGAGAGTAGGTGTGTGCATGTCTCTCTAAGGGATGTCAGCTGTGGAAAGATGGAGGCATGTTATCCAAATCTTCCCAAATCAAAGCTGCCCGGATTACAGTCCACAGTACGAATACTTACAGGGCAGACGCTCTCCTGAGCCCCAGACACAGACACACTGAGCCAGTTGCGCGCACACACAAACACACACATACTTGCACACATGCATGCACACACTCACACACACATACACACACACAATTTATTTTGTTCTCAGTCAGCAAAGCCATCTGACTCCATCTGCAACGCCCCAGGACATTCCGTCCTTCCTTAGCTGCTGTGGAAGCCGCCCTTGAGTGCCTGGAGGGGTCCTGGAGGCTGGTCCTGGGGCAAGACAGGGCCTTACGCTGCAGAGTTGGGAAGGGAGGGAAGAGTTACTGCCAGGACAAAGCTGGGGGAGCACCAACCTCACTTGATCTTAATTCACTCACTCTCCTCTTAAACCCTCCTGGAGACCTGCTGGGCCTGGGAAAGAACTCAGAGGCTCACTCTGCCCTGGGACTGGGTCTTGAAGGCAGAAGCCCTGCTCGCTACCTTGGCTCCGCAGTACCCCTGCTGTACATGCCTCAAGCTCACGACCACAGCAGTACCCCTGATTCACTACCCCTATGCCACGCTTCTGAGACTCAGAGCCCTGTGATGTCATAAAACATCTCCTCTAATTTCTGGACTCCCAGCACCAAGCCCAGGGCTTGGCATACAGTAGGTGCTCAGAAGATGTCTTCTGGAAGGAATGAACTGAGTGAGTGGACTGGAGTGGGAACTGCAGGAAGCAGGGAGAGTGGCTGGAGCCAGGAAGGAGCTGAACCCGGCAAAACTGCTTTCTGGACATTACTTGATGCTGGATGCATTTGTAACTGCTTTCTGAAAGCCAGGTTCCTTTCTCATCACACTGCCCAGGTACCAGCTCCAGCACCTTCCGTCACTCCCTCCTGGGGAGGATGCCCAGGTGAATGTGCCTGACGTCAGCCAGCCCCCACCTCCCAACAGCCTGCGGCATTCTGCAGCTGCTTCCCAGAGCGGCCAGTGTCATGACTACAGGAATTACATCTGAGTGTCAAGGAAGAAAGAACAGGGGCAGGTGGGTTTATTAACACTAAAGAGCGCGCCTCCTACCTGCTTCCTGCATCCGATGAGACCCAGTCTGCTTATTCCTTCTTCCTTAGTAGCCCTCAAGCCTGGCCGCTTTCGTCCAATCCTACACTATGTATGTGTAAAATTTCACATGGAAATCACTGCAAGACCAATGCTGTCACTCAAGGTCGGGAGAATGGGAGGGGCAGGTGGGGAAGGGTCTCTCCAAGCTTCTGCAGCAGCAGGACCCACCCACCCACCCCTTTCATGCCAGGGGCCTGGGCCTGAGCTTCACTGTTTGTGAGCAGGAGTGCCCCAGCCTGTGCTCAGCTGTGGTGTGCCCTGGGAGTCACTGCACCATCATGTACTGGTGTAGCCCTGGGCCGTCCCCACCGCCGTGTCCATCAACAGGGACAGGGTGCTCAGGTCGCTGCATCACACCACACAGAAGTGACAACAAAGGGGACTGTGTATGCATGGGAAGGAGTGCTAAGTCAGGCACAGAACAGCACACCTAGAACATAGGAACAGTGCCCCCCACAGGCAGGAAACAGGAACCACTCTGCTGACAGTGAGCCCCTCTGCTAGCGTCTGTACGGTGTCAATGGCTGGCCAGCAACGCACCAGTGAGGCCACACCAGGTCTGTTTGGCAAATGTGCCCCAGACCATCCACCATCTAAGGTGTTGAACCTTGGCCAAGCAGGTGACCCTCAGGGACCCTGCTCCAAGGACAGAGCCTGCTGCTGGTGTTCTGAGAAGTTCCAGTTTTCAGCTATTTCGACTATCAACCCATTCGTCCCTAAATAGAAAAGATGCGCATGAAGATGTTAACAGTGAAAAGTTCCCGGGAGGGGAAGGAGAAGGGCCGCAGTTTCTGACTGTCCAAAGGATGGCGTCTGAATATTTTATGATGAAATGGCATTCATGAATTTTTCTTTAAAGAAGAGTGTGTCCTCCAGTCCTGCACAAGGACACGCCATCTACTGCTCTTCTCCCTCCCTCCCTCTGTGTTTCTAACCTCCCTCCCTTTGCACACACAGGTTTTCCTACCTGTGGGCCGGTGTCCCCTTTGATGAAGGAGTTTGTAACTGTCCCCATGGGCCCTGGCCTCTATCTGGTCCTTCTCTGAGCCACTCTGCTACATAACTCATTGCCTCCCACCTGGGTGCACACGGCACCTTGTCCATGGAGGCAGAGTCCTCAGCCCTCAGCCCCCTCCCCTCTGACAGGCTCCTACCAGGGGCTCCTTTATCTGCATTCCTCCACCCGGTGCCCAGCTCAGGGCCCGGCACCTATGGGCCGGGTTATGGCCGGAGTCATCGTCTGTCTCCCTATCCTCCAGCACCCAGCGTAGCTGAGCTGCACTGGCACACAGGAATGGTTTTTTTTTTAAAACAATTTACTTTTTATAAAAAGACAAACATACATATTTACACACATGTCCTTATGTGTTCACATGTGACTTATGATTAGATGACATTTCCCATTTTAAGTCATACTAAGGCTCTCACACTTCTCTTTCTGGGCCTGCTGAGAGCTGCTGGGGCTTGAGTGGGTGTCGGTATACAGCAAGGCGCTGTATAAATAAATGCAAAGGCCAAGAGCTTGGGAGAGATGTTAGTGTACACCTCTGATCAGAAACGTGGCAAGATCCGCATGAAAAAGTGCCAAGTTTTCTCCTAAGCCCCTCAGCCAAAGCAGGGAGCAGGGCAGAGCTCCTCTGAGGCTGAGGGAGCACTGCCCCCAGGGCTCCTCTGAGGCTGAGCGAGCACTGCCCTGGAGGACTCCACTTGCCTTCACTTTTCACCGGCCCTGGAACAGTCCCCAGGGCTCAGCTGAAAAGGGGGTGGTTCTTTGGGAATGAGATTTGCTCAGTGCAATTGTCTCTTAGTGCAGAGCCAGCCCTGGGATTGGTGCTATGCTTTTGTGGGGTCACTGGTCTATTCCCCTAGAGTCTAGCCAGTGACAGCGAGACCCTCTCCAGGCAGCTGGGCTCGGAAGAAAAAGCCAGACACGGACTCCTGTCCAAGCCCCTGACCTGACACACCGGTGTCAGAACCTCATCTTCCCAGGAGGCAGGGCCAGCTTTGTCCCCCAAGACAAACTCAGACACTGGCCGCCCCCAAAGGAGGGAGGCCCCATCCTCACTGGGCAGTGTGGTCACACTTGGCTGTTGAGTGGCCCACAGAAGTCCAGCTTCTCTGTACCATATCCACCATGAAGCCAGGTCCTGCTTGCCTAGAGGAATAAGAGGGGCCCAGGGGTCCTGCTACAGTGCACAGGGGATGACCTGGATGGAGGGCAACCAGACTGGGGTCAGCAGCCTGTCCAGCCAGGTGGTATCCATGTTCTTCAGATCTGTGAAGACATGCTGTTGACTCAGCCCAGTATCCCCACCTGGGCTATCACCTTCTGGCTCCTCCTTCCAGCTAAAGTCTCCATAGACAGAGGTGGGCTGGAATCCAGGCTCACTGAGTAGGTGCCCCTTCCCATCCACGTTTGTCGCCTGCCACGCTGACTGCTCCAAGAGCTTCACAACGTCCTCAGGTAATTTCCCTTCCTCATCCTCATCTGTTGCAGCTTCAGAGGTGGAGGGCATGGGGGACACCTGGAAGTTGTACAGATCACTGGTGCTGTCCGGCACAACTTCTGCTGGGCTGTGCCAGGCAGAGTGTGTTGCTGATCGCACACTGCTGAAGTCAGGGCCCGCTCCACCTCCAAGTCCTGCATGTAGCCCGGAGCAGTGTAGCTGCTGTGGTCATCAGGCAGAGTGGAGCTGCTGAGTCCACCAGAGAAGGTATCAGGGCTGGAGTCCCCACGACTTCCCCTCGGCCTTGCTCTCAGCATCTCGGCTGGACTTAGAAGCTGAGTGAATCAGAGTGAAGCATGCATGAATAAGTCAATGGACAGACAGGAGTGTCCCAGGGCCTTGGCTGTATGGCCTAGTGAGGACCAGAAGGAGCATTCGGCAGGGGAGGGGGGGAAGGGAGAGCGGAGGGGGCAGTGAGCGCCCTCCACAGCCTGGCTCACTTGTGTCCATCACTTGCAGGCTGAAGTGGGACAGTATCAACACCATGCTGAGGGTCTCAAACTCCTTCTCCAGGATCCCCCCACCCCACCATAGGTCTTCAGCCCTGCCGGCTCCACCTCCAGCCTCTGCTGCTGGTTCTAAAAGGAACACGAGAGGTTCACGCCCTGGCTTCGGCCTGGAGTGAGACACTCAGATGTCACGAATGGACGAGCAACAAGTGAAAGAGTAAATAAGAAAGGGAATAAGTACATAAATGCATATATAAGTAAATACATATGTCAGCAAATCGAAAGTAAATATGTAAATAATACATAAGTAAATAAATAGGTGAATAAATAAGCAAGTAAGTAAATATGTAAATAAATACAGTCGTGCACTGCAGAGCACCTGAGATCTACAACCATCACCAGGATCTCTCTTCCTCTCCAGAAAGTGGAATAATGGCCCCACCCACACCGTCCCCACTAGTTAAAATCCCACTACTTCTGGCCAGGTGCGGTGGCTCATGCCTGTAATCCCAGCCCTTTGGGAGGCCAGGGCAGGTGGATCACTTGAGGCCAGGAGTTCGAGACTAGCCTGGCCAACATGTGAAGCCCCGTCTCTACTAAAAGTACAAAAAAATTGGCTACTCGGGAGGCTGAGGCAGGAGAATTGCTTAAACCTGGGAAGTGGACATTGCAGTGAGCCAAGATTGCACAACTGTGCTCCAGCCTGAGTGACAGAGTGAGAATCCGGCTGAAAAAGTCCTATTACTTCACTCTGGGCCCTTTGCAGGAGCTCAAGAGCTCACCAGACCCTGAGGGAGGCATGCCTGCTCATTTTATAGGCTGTTGAAGTGAGGTTCCCTGGGGTTCAGGGACCTGCCCAGAGTCCCCCAGCTGGGGAGGAGGGCTGAGTTCCATACTTGGACCTGTCTGATTCTGGACTTGAGCCTTTCCCAGGTTCCCTTTGTGTGGCTTCATCAGGGCTGTGCAGGTGGAAATCAGACCTTGCCCAGCCAAGAGCGGGGCAGCCCCAGGGGGAGGGTTCTGGGGGCTCCAGCCTACTGGAATAAAAGCTGTCAGCCAGGCCTCTCCCACTTTGGTATCCTGGGAGGGGGCACCTGTCTTCAGGAGCGCCTGTCTTCAGGTGTTTTGCCAGGTGAGGCACCTCGCTAAGAGGCAAACCCCAAGGATCTCTGACAGGGTGTTTTTCAGGGACCTCTGTTGGGTGGGTCATTGCATGATGGCTTTGGATTACTGGAGTGTTTTCTTTCTTGCTTTCTTCTTAAAATTTAACACCCGCTGCTCTTCAGAATTCTTTAACAAGCTGCAAGGAAAGGAATAAAATCACACTTAAAGAAAAAAGGTATTTTGATGGAATTTGGAGTGTGCAAAAACCTGGGCTGAAGGGCCTGTGGGAGGGATGGGAGTGGGTCAGCCCTCTGGGGGATGAGGCTGTGACCCTGATCCATGGTGACCCCAGGGAGCCAGATGCCCTGCTGAGAACTGCTGTAGGTAGTCCACACGGACCACCTCTGTGATCGCCATGACAACCTTATGGAGTGGGACCTACTCACATCCCCAGATGACAGGCAGCTGGGAGGAAAGGTGCCTGTGCACATGGCTGTGAAGGACACAGCCAGGATTCCAGCCCCAGATGCCAGGCCAGGGCCTGGGTTCCTAACCACCACAGCCACCAACACCCCTCCTGGGCCTCAGCAAAGTTTGTGCTTTTTACGTAATCATCGCACTTCCAGATATCCCTCTAAGGAAGCCAATGAGGATGGCACAAAGACACACACACAGCAGAACGTTCACAGCCTGATTTCTAATGTGACAACTGGGGGTCACCAAAATGCACAATCAGGATAGCTGGGTGCGATGACTAACGCCTGTAATCCTAGCACTTTGGGAGGCCGAGGCGGTCACTTGAGAAGTTCAACACCAGCCTGGCTAACATGGTGAAACCCTGCCACTACTAAAAATTCAAAAATTAGCCAGAAATCGTTTGAACCCAGGAGGCGGAGGTTGCAGTGAGCAGACATCGTACCACTGCACTCCAGCCTGAGCGACAGAGCGAGACTCTATCTCAAAACAAATGAACAAATAAACAAACTAACAAAAAAAAAAAAAAACTGCAGCCAGGAAATGGGCAGCCAGTGTGGTTCATGCACATGATGAAATATTATGCAGCCAGGAGGGGCGATGCCCTGAAGTCAAAGGAGACGTGAAAATGCTCACGCTGCTCTGCAAATGGAAGCTGCAGGATTGCAGGATGGATTTTACCTTCACGTCCAGCTCCCCATCTCTCTTGCTCTCCATCTTTCTATCTCTATGTCTGTATAGAGATAGTTAGATATGTTTATTTAGATAAATGTAAGATAAATATGCAGATATACAAATAACATGCAGATATATTTAGGTAGAGAGACAGAAAAATAGGCAGGTAGATTCAGATATTTATAGAAAACAAAACTAGAAAATGCTGAAATGTTACTGATGCTTCTCTACTGACAGCGTTCACATTTTCTTCATATAGATTTCTGAAATTGCAAAATTTTCTCCAATGAATATGTTTCTTTTATTTATTTTGAGACAGAGTCTTGTTCTGTTGCCCAGGTTAGAGTGCAGTCTCAGCTCACTGCAATATCTGTCTCTTGGGTTCAAGCGATTCTCATGCCTCAGCCTCCTGAGTGGCTGGGACTACAGGTACCCGCCATCTCACTTGGCTAATTTTTGTATTTTTAGTAGAGATGGGGTTTCACTATGTTGGCCAGGTTGGTCTTGAACTCTCGACCTCAAGTGATCCATCTGCCCCAGCCTCCCAAAGGGCTGGGATTACAGGCATGAACCACTGTGCCTGGTCCAAATGAATATGTTAATTTTGTAAGCAGAATAAAACAACAATTTTTTTGTTTTTGAGACAAAGTCTTGCTCTGTCACCCAGGCTTGAGTACAGTGGTGCGATCTTGGCTCACTGCAACCTCTATCTCCTGGGTTCAAGCAATTTTCCTGTCTCAGCCTCCCAAGTAGCTGGGATTACAGGCATGTGCCACAACACCCAGCTAATTTTTTTTTATTTTTAGTAGAGACGGAGTTTTGCCATGTTGGCCAGGCTGGTCTTGAACTCCTGACCTCAGGTGATTTGTCTGCCTCAGCCTCCCAAAGTGCTGGCATTACAGGCATGAGCTACCACATCCAGCCAAAACAACACATTTTTAAAATGTGACAATATGCATGTTTTTCCCTCATTTTCTGCTCTTTGTTGTCATTACCAGGAACCACCCATGGCTGCATAAACTTACAAAATTTGCCACTGAAGAGTTCACATCACATGCTGCCTGTGACCAGGTAACCCCATTTCCCAGAGAACTCACCACACAGTTCCATAAAAGGGCACATGTGAGGATGTTCATCACACCCTTAGCTACAGGTATGGGAGCTGGGGCAAACTGGGGCCTGCCAGGAGGAGAATGGGCCCACAAGAAGAGGCTGGAGGCCACGTGGCAACGTGGATGAAACAGAGCAGTTGAGTTAAACAAGCAACACAAGAAGGCTCATAGCACAGATTCCCATGCACCAGAAACACCAAGGGACCAACCACTACGTATTTTATAAGGACACATAACAAACACATCCTAGCACACAGGGTTTGTAGAGCGTCATTTTAAGTGGACCATGTGGTATCCACCCTTTGCTTCCTAAGTACCTCCAGGTTCCACCCCCCTCCACCAGCTGAGCAGGAGATAGACAGGCCACGGTGAGCACTTCCTTCCCCCAGCCCCTGCCTTTAGAAGGAGTTTATACTGGTACCTGCCTCGTAGTACTTTTATGAGAATTAAGAAAGGTTATTTGTATGAAGTGCTTAGTACTGTGCCTCATTGAAAACTATATTCTTCATCTGATTATAATTTTTACTGTTGTTATTCCTTTAGCCACTTTTCTGTCTTGTTCCACTTAATATTTGTAGAAAATAAAAATAAATAGAGGTTCCTCTTCAAAGCTCATCATCCCAAAGTGCTGAGATTACAAATGTGAGCCACTGTGGCCAACCATGGTGTGTAAACTAGATCTTGATAAAACTGTTAGGCAAAAAGAAAAAAAAATACTATCTCCGTCAAGGACCCTTCCTCCAGGAGGTCTCCTCTGCTGGCCTTAGCCCTGCCTTGTCCTGGAGTGCTCTGCTTGTCTGCCTCTCTGTTCACCAGACCCAGGATCTGGTGGACACCCAGAAGGTGCCACACAGTCAGAGACTATGACATGAGTAACATCGAATCCTAAAGCAGCCATTGAGGTCAGCATGATGATCTCTGTTTTCACCTGGGGAAACTAAGGCAATGGGTGAAAAATTTAGGTTGATTGACTCTAAAGCTTTCTGTTAATAATCCTCAGTAGTTGTTAGTTATAATAAAGAAATAACTATATTCTGTGTTCTTAGTTCTTATGCTATAGCCCAAATATTTGCCCTGACATGTCTGAACAAGCCCAGACAAGCCTTAGCTCATAGCTGATTCGTCTTCCTTATTTGAAAATGTTATTACTTCTTTAAGTCTTTAACAAGTAACTTCCTCTTTTCTTTTGTTCTCCCCTGCTTTTACCTATTTAGGAAAGTTTTAAGTTGTTAGCCAATCAGGTGTAGCCTAGAATGTGAGGTCCTGTTCCAGCCAATGGGAGCAGGAAACAGCAGTAGGGCAGATATGTTAGATATCAACATTCCTGCCTCATTTGTTTGGTGTGCTCTCGTGGCAAGGCTGCTGGTGAGTAGCACCCTTTCTGCAGAAAGTAAAGTTGCCTTGCTGAGAGATCCTTTGTCTCAGTGTTGATTCTGTTTCTTCGTGACACCGAGCACTAGCACCCATTTCCAACAATATTATAACCTCTATATAGGTTACTCGGACTAGGATTATAAACTCTAGGTCATCACAGTTGCCAGGGAGTTGCTAAACTTGATTACTCACTTTTCAGCAATTTGTAGATAAACTCTTGCAAGAAACATAAGTTGAGTGAAACAAAACTCCTCTCTGGACGCAGACCTCTGAGTGGAAGTGACTCAGGGCCCTTAGCTTACTTCTCTGACTCGGCCTCATTGGAATCCTGTCCCTCCTCTTCCTCCAAGGCTCTGCATGCTTTGAGTACATGGCAGAGTCTTTTTTGACTTCCCCTAAAAAGCAAAGAAATCTTGTTACAGAGATCAGCCCACACGCATAGAATGAGCAGTGCTTCCAGGTTTGGCCCTCTGTCCAGATGTGGGTGAGCCAGCCTCTACCTCAGGATCCTGGGTCTGGTGGACAGAGAGACAGACAAGCAGAGCACTCCAGGACAAGGCAGGGCTAAGGCCAGCAGAGGAGACCTCCTGAGGGAAGGGTCCTTGACGGAGATAGTATTTTTTTTTCTTTTTGCCTAACAGTTTTATCGAGATCTAGTTTACACACCATGGTTGGCCACAGTGGCTCACATTTGTAATCTCAGCACTTTGGGTGGCTGAGGTGGGCAGATCCCTTGAGTCCAGGAGTTCGAAACTGTACTGGGTGACATGGTACACAACCCATCTCTACAAAAAAATTAGCCAGGCATGGTGGCAAATGTCAGTAATCTCAGCTACTTGGGAGGCTGAGGTGGGAGGATCACCTGAACCTGGGAGGTAGAGGCTGCAGTGAGTTGTGATTGTACCACTGCACTCCGGCCTGGATGACAGAATGAGACCTTGACTAAATAAATAAATAAATAATAAAGTGTGTGATTCAGTGATTTTTAGCTTTAACTCACTGTGTTTTCAAGGTTCCCCTACATCGTGGCACCTATCACACTTCACCCCTTTGTATGGCCCAAGGTTATGCTGTTGTAAGGATGGACTGCGTTTCACGTATCCACTCAATCCTTGATGGGCATTTGGTTTGTTTCCATCTTTTGGCTGTTATAATTGTGCTGTGGTGAGCATTCATGTTTGTAGTTTTGATTGGACATACATTTGCAGTTACTTGGATATACACATAGAAAGTCATGAAGGACAGAATTCTTGGAACCAGACATTCTGAATTGAAACCTCAGATTGGCCACTGGCATGGAATTGCTGGGTCACACGGTAACTCTAGGTTTAATCTTTTGAGGAGCTGTCAGACTGTTCTCCAATGCAGTGTGCTCTCTGACACCATCAGTGCAACAGGGTTTCAGTGTCTCTACCTGCACACCAACACCAGTTATTGTCTTTCTGATGGGGTTTTGAATCATGAGCAGGTGTAAGACTGGCACACAAGCTGAAAAGCCACTGTAAGAAAGGGCAGCGTGCAGGGAGTCACAGGGAGCCACACAGTAGGTGCCTGTGGGGTTCCTTAGCAGTCTGCAGTTCCTAGAGAGGGGGTGAAGGCAGGGAGTCACTGATCCCTCCAGCCCCCAAGCTCATAATGGTAACCACGGGCACTCAGAAGGTGCCACACGGTTAGAGACTATGACATGAGTAACATTGAATCCTATAGCAGCCATTGAGGTCAGCATGATGATCCCTGTTTTCACCTGGGGAAATTAAGGCAATGGGTGAAGAATTTGCCCAAGGTAAAAGAGGTAGTCTAACAAATATGCACGTTCTGCACATGTATCCCAGAAATTAAAGTATAATAAAAAAGAAGTAAATAACAATAATTTTTTTTAAAAAAGAAGTAGTGGGTGGCAGAGCAGGGATTCAGGCCCTTGATGGTGACACAGCACTGTCTACTGAGCTGTCCCCAAGGTGGAGATGCCGGCTGGAGTCCCCTCAGAAAGGAGACCTCAAGTCCTGAACCTTGGGGACCTCCTGCAGAGCAGAAAGCTTATCCTAGGCTGCTAGGCTAGGGCTGGGGAGCAGGGGAGTGACGCCAGTGGAAACAGCGTTGCTCTTTGGGGTGACAGAGATGTTCTAAAGTTCACCACAGTGGTGGCTGCACATATCTGGGAATATACTAGAAACCACGGAGTAGTATAGACTCAGCCGGTGGGCACTATGGCGTGGGAATGACATCTCAACAGCCCTGCTGAAGAAAGCGCTGCACCTCATGCCCCCATCTTCTCAGCACCCTCATTTTGCTGACCAGGAGCTGAGGTCTGGGCTGGATGTGGAAGAGCAGGGAAAGTTCTTCCTTGGTGGAGACAGCTGAGGCCTGGTTGGATCCCAGGGCTACAAGAGCCATTTGAGACCTGAACCCCAAAGAATGCAAGGCTAACTCCCGCTACCCAACCAGTGCCCAGCCTCAGAGACTGCAGCTGCGACAAACACAGCTTTCCAGCAAGAGCCACCAAAAAAAGCGGAAACGGGAATGCTCTGAAGAGCCGGACCGCTACCGTAAAATTGCAGGTGGTTTAGAGGGAAGATGAAACGAGGTTTGCCCATGTCTGTTTCCTTTTAAATAATCACAAAGGCCCCCAGAGAGTTACACTGCTTCATGGCAACATGCATCTACAACTTTTCATGGTCCCCCAGCACATTCTTTTATAGATTTTGAAATATGCCTGATTCTCTCCAGTGGGTAATTTACACAGAATAACTCTATGCATCCAAGCACACACGTTTTGCTCCAGAGCAGGTGATGAGATGCATTTTCTGTCTTCAGTGCCATTAATCACTCTAAACAAGACATTACCAAGAACAGTTCATTTCAGACACCAGATGTAGCACAAGCCTCCTGGATGTCCCTTCAGCAAATAGTCAGTATCGGCCAGGCATGATTGCTCACACCTGTAATCCTAGCACTTTGGGAGGCCGAGGCGGGTGGATCACCTGAGTTCAGGAGTTCAAGACCAGCCTGGCCAATATGCCGAAACCCCATCTCTACTAAAAATACAAAAAATTAGCCAGGTGTAGTGGCAGATGCCTGTAACCCCAGCTACTTGGGAGGCTGAGGCAGGAGAATCGCTTGAATCCAGGAGGCGGAGGTTGCAGTGAGCCGAGATCGTGCCACTGCACTCCAGCCTGGGCAGCAAGAGCAAAACTCTGCCTAAAAAAAAATTCAGTATCTGCTATGGATCAGGGATGTGCCTGGAGCCCCACATAGCCCTCCAGATCCGTGTGTGCATGTGTGTGGTATGAGTGTGTTGTATGTAGTATGTATTGCATGTGTGTGGAGTGCATGGAGTGTATATGGGTAGTGTATGTGTGTGTATGAGTGTGAAATGTGGGTTTTTTTTTTTTTTTTTGAGATGGAGTTTTGCTCTTGTTGCCCAGGCTGGAGTGCAATGGCACGACCTCGGCTCACCACAACCTCTGCCTCCTGGGTTCAAGTGATTCTCCTGCCTCAGCCTCCCGAGTAGCTGGGATTACAGGCATGTGCCACCATGCCCGGCTAATTTTGTCTTTTTAGTAGAGAACAGGGTTTCTCCATATTGGCCAGGCTGGTCTCAAACTCCTGACCTCAGATGATCCACCCGCCTCAGCCTCCCAAAGTGCTGGGATTACAGGCGTGAGCTACCGTACCTGGCCAAGGGGTATGTGTTGTGTATGTAATGTGTATAGTGTGTGTTATATGTAGTGTGTGTGTTGTGTTTGTAGAGTGCACGTGTTTGTATTGTGTTGTGTTGTGTGTAATATGCGTTGTGGGACAGTAAGAGAGGCTGATCATTACAAAGTGAAGGGTATGTGTGGAAGCCTTAGGAGCCCTGGGGAGGCCCAATCACATGTGTAGATCAGGAAGATCTTCCTGGAGGCGGTGACCTCTTGGCTGCGCTGGGCCCTGTGCGAGGCACTGTGTATGCTCAGGAAAGCCCTGCCAGGCAGGCCATGTCATCCTGGTTTTACAGAGGAGGCTGGGGAAGCACAGGGTGGCTGCGTAACTGACCCTGCGTGACTCAGCCAGCAGGGTGCAGACAGGGACCTGCGTGAGATCTAGTTCTGTTTTCCCAACCCTAAAGGATAGGTGGGAAGAGGAAACCCAATGTCACCGCTTAGTCCAGCACCTACCACGGCTGTTTTCACCGTTAGAGGCTCTTTCTCTGGATTTTACACAGACGCCACTGTGGTGGGGCCTCTCTGCGTCCAGTGGGTCTCATTTCACTCGAATTCAAGACGTTTTAATGCCAGGATGTTTATATTCATCCACACGCTTCGCCCTTAGTTTCGTCAGCACTGAACTCTACCTTGCTCTTCCTGTGGCCCTCGCACCTGGCTCTGTCCCTGGAAGGAATTTGTTGGGTCATTTGTTGAACACATTCATTCATTCATCCATTCATTGAATATGTATTGAGCACCTACTGGAAGTGCCAGGCGTGGTTCTAGGCCCGGGTGACCACAGTGGACAAAACAGGCAAAATAATTGCTGAACTCGAGGGCTATCTTTTCCAATGGGGGACAGGCAATGACACCAGGACTGAGCAAGTGGAGTAGGCTGCGAGGAGGCGACACAGTGATGAAGAGAAACGGGCAGGGCTGGACGCTGGCAGTGCTGACCGGGGGCGTCCCTGGGCAGGAGACAGGTAAACAAAGAGCTGGATGAAGGGAGCTTGCAAGAGCCCTGAGGCCACATGGGCACAGAGCACTGCGGGCAGAGAGTGCGGCATCGGGGCCTGAGGTGGGCATGGGCCTGGCGTGCTCTGGGATAGTTGAGGAGCCGGTAGAGACGGAATCAAGTGAGTGAGGGCTCCAGGAGGATCTGAGGTCCCAGGTGGCCCAGAGCAGGCAGGCCTGGTGAGCTAAGAGGAAAACAGATACCATGGAAGACCTACCCTGTCCCGAACACCCACCTGGTGGTGAGTGGGCTTGACTAGAGCCTGTCTTAAAATTGCATCTTAATAACAAGAGGCATCATGTGGGCTGCCCGTCGGTGACCTCTGGTGCAGGTGGAGTCAAGGCTAGTGTTAGCGGCTGAGCACTGGCCCAGGCTGTTTACCTGTGAGGTGCTGAGGTGCTCCTTGTTGTGCAAGGAGTTGAAGAACTGCCCGTATGTCCCACAGTACAGGTCTTTGTGTTCATCCCCCTGAGGACAGAAAGGGTTTCAGGTGGGCAGGGAGGAGCCTTGGGTGATCTAGCCTTCTCTGAACATAAAATTAGCTGAAAAAGACACACAGCCTTTGTGTGGACAGGGCTGGGTCCTGTGACTCCTTTTCCCGCCTGTAAATTCCCTTGCCAGATGTGATGCCTTTCTAGCACAGATGAGCATTTCAACTCATCTCAAGACCTCTGTCTTTGGGTGGGAGAGAATGCTCGGTCCTGAGTAGATGGAAGTGTGTTTTGAAAAGTAGCAGTGTTGTTTGAGAGAGCACATAACCAATTCCAGGTCTTGTTTTCAGAGTTTTCTTTGAAATCCTAAACCAAAATGAGCTCTAAAATGAAACAAGAATGCATCCTTTTATCAGAATTTATATGCACTCATCTGCAGGTGCTTGCATGTCTGTGGGATATTTCTGCAAGTTGTGCTGGAAACGGGTCATAGTGGATGCCTGGGGATGTGGAGGGGGCTGTGGGTTGGTAAGGAAGAAAGTGAGGTTCCAGAGCTCAGGGCATGCTCACTGCTGGCAGCACTCCATGGGGCTGGGAGACACGTTAGGTGGATGGCATTGGACAGGGAGCTGGGAGCCAGGTTGTGGAAGGCCTTACCGTAAAGGCCATGGGGAGCCAAGGCAGGCTCCAGGAGAGGGCGGCGGGGTTGCTGGGAGAGTAGCCTGCAGCCCAGAGCAGGCCCCTTCCATCGGGAGTGGCTGCAGGCTGGAACCCCACTGAAGTAGCTCCTGCCACAGCTGCCCAGCCTGGGCCACCGAGGACTGATCTTTCAAGGCAGACGATGCACTCAGAAAGTCCTTTGCCCTTTAAGTCCTCAAGTCATTTCCTAATGATACAAGGTGTTGTATGCAAAGCAACTTTTCGAGTGATTATAAGTGAATGCTGAAATTTTTTAAAAAGGAGGGGGTTTAAAGTCAAAAGCAAAAGGGACCCAATATCCTATTTCTACTCATTATAGATTATAGTTTCTAGTGTAGCCTTCCAGAAAATGTCATTGTAAACACATCTATCTGCCCCTTAAAATTCATTTTCAGCTATTCTTCATTTGTTAATTAAACATATATTTCATGGTCAATGAAAGCTCAAAGGGGAAACATCTACAACTTCCATCTCAGCTTGTTCCAACATCTGATGAATCCCTTCCTCTTCCAGCCCTGTCCTTGTGCCCACATGTCAGGCACAGTGCCTGGTCCAGGCGTCCTGAGCTGCTCACGGTTCCCCAAACACGGGATGCTGCGGCCCATCACTGGGCCTCTGCACATCCTGTTTCCTCCACCTGGAACACCCTGCCTGCATCTCCTCCCTCTGCCTCCACCCTGTGCAGGGCTTCCTCCGGGAATTTCTCATTTATTCTCCATCTCAGAATCAGAATGACTAAGAAGGTGTCATCTCAGAATCGCTGCCCTGTGGGTCTTCCTGGCCTCCCCCAGCCAGCCCCAGGCTCCTTCCCACGTGGACATGCCACCGTGGAGTAAGAGATGGATGTCCAGGCCTCACTGCATTGATCCACAGTCTCCTGTGTTTAAATGTATGTCTCCTATGGCTGCTCTAACCAACTGCCATCAACTGGGTGGCTTAAAACAACAGACATTTACTCGCTCCAAGTTCTGGAGGCCAGAAGTCCACAGTCAGTCTGACTGGGCCAGAATGAAGGTGGATAGGGCACAGTACCACTGGAGGCTGCAGGAGAGACTCAGTTCCTTGCCTCTTCGTGGCGGCATCAGTCCAGGCTGCTTCTGTGATCACAAGAGCTTCTGCTCTCCTGGGTCCCATCTCCCTTTGTGTCCCTCTTGTCAGGACACTGGTGGCTGCATAATCCCCCGCCTCCTCACTCACTGGCCCTGGCTGCCACCAAGATCCTTCATCACATCCCCCAACCCTCCCACCTTTTTCCATCATATAAGGTCACATTCACAAGTTCCAGGCATTAGGACATGGATGTGTTTTGGGAGAGACCGTTTTTCAGCCTCCCACACCAAATGAGGGTGATGCATCTTCGGTCCCCAAACACTGACGTTAGTTTCTGAGAAGTCAAAGCCCCTCCTTCTCAAATTCACTTCCTGGGGTCCCTGTTTCTGAAGGAGAAACAAAAGACATCATTTAAAAAAGAATTTGTCTCAGAAAAGGGCTCAGTCCTATTTGGGGACCACCAATCAGAGGGTCAGAGGTGCTTTCTTTGATTGTATATATTATCTCAAGGGGTCTTCATGTTACCTGCTGCAGGAGGATCAGTGCTGTTCAATTTAATCTGAGGCCTGAACACCACAATGAGCCAAGGGGAAACAGCAGGTGAGGTCAGTGTGTCAGCACCTGGCTGGGTGAGGAATGAAGATGAGGGAGAAACGAGGAAAAATCAAAGCTTCATTTTTTAGCATGGCAGATTCCAGGTGATATTTTTAAAATGTATATTGACTATTAATATGTTTTTATATAGCAAACTCTTAAAATGACTATGTTTTAAATAAGGCAGTGACATATTTTATTTGTTTAAAGACCAAGCTGTGTCGAAGTGACCTTTCCTTGTAACGCACCAAGTTTTTGCATGATGACAATTTACAATCTCCCAAATAAGGAGAAGGCCGCCGGGCCTCAGCATGAAGAAAGAATAGCAAGATGAGGTGTTCTCTGCCAAGCCTGGACAAATGGCATTTTGGGAGAAAACTATGAGCAGGAATGACAGCTGTTCTCAGGTACCCTCTGCTTAGCTCTTGTACCAAGAGTTCTGACATTCATGATGAGGACCAGAGGCCTCGCAGCTCCCCTGCAACCATCAGATAAGCCACCATACGTGGGTGTATCTGCTAGTTCTAAGCCAGACTACAGATTTTCCAGTTGATTATTTTTCTCTACAGGAGCTGACTGAAAACAAATGTTATGTAGAAACCCAATAAGTATGATGGGCCAGAGTGGACCTACCTGTGGACCAACTCAGCCCTTTATATATAAAGTTTTATTGGCACAGAGACTCGCCCCTTTGTCTACATATTGTTGATGGCTGCTTTCCTGCTACAAGCGTAGAGCTGAATGACTGTGCTGAGGCCAGGTGGCCCACAAAGCCTATGACAGTTGCTATCTATTCCTTTCCAGAAAAAGTTTGCTGACCCCTGCTTTGGAGGAAGCTAGGGTGGGGCCGGGCCCCAGAGCACAGGGAGGGGCACCAAGTGTGAACATTTACTCCACACTTGCTATGTGCTAGGTGCTGAGTACCAACCTCTTAGCTCATTCATCTGCACTGAGCCCTGAGGAGAAGGTCCTGTGACAGCCCCATTTTTCAGATGAGGAAACTGAGGCAGTGAATATTACAACAATCTGTGCAAGGCCACAGAGCCAGCAAGTGGTAGAGCTGGCCTTTCAACACGGGCACTTGGACTCTGGAGCCCACACCCTGCCACTAGGAAGGCAGCTCTCTCAGCTGGTCCCAGTGGGAGCACAGGACACATGGGGCTGGTCCTGGAGTCTCGTGGATGGCCAAGGCCCTGACACACGCTTTCTCTGGTGCTTGGCCAGAGAGGCAGCAATGTAAAGAACAGGCAGGACTTGCTGTGGTGTCCTGGGGACGCAGGCTGGCCTGGACCGTGGAGAACGCAGGGCAGGAACATGCAGGACGAATACGGGTGGGCCCAGGACCGCTGGGAGAAGCTTACCTCTGCCCTGGAGCAGCCACTCGTGGGGCCAGAGACTGGCACCTGGACCCCCACTGATGAGGACCCCTCAATGCTGCCCGGTGTGCCTGTGCCCCTCAGAGGAGACTGAAACCCTGGTGGCTGGTGGCCACCCTGTGGGTCTCAACACAAAGCCCTGATGGGCTCTGTGATTGAGAAGCTTTCAAAAAGGACGAAAAAGAAAAATGAGTGGAAAGTGACCTCCGTGGTGAAGGTGTAGTGAGTGGACAGTGAATAGGGGTACCTCCTCTGCCTCAGGCTCCGGGGACAGAGCTGGGCCCCCCAGGTGAGGATTTTGGTGGTGTTTGTTTGGGTATTGGTCTCAGGAAGCATCAGTGGGGTTGGGAGTGAGTCAGGTGACCCGGAAGGGCCATTACAGGAACGGGGCTCAGTCCCATGGGAACTCTCTGGGGTAAGGAACCCACCTTGGATTTGTCCCACCATGGTGGTGGTGGTAGAAAGCTGCCTGCATGGGTTCACAGAGAGGCTGTTTGCTAGCTCTGCCTTACACATCTGGCCCCATGGTCGCCTGAGAGAAGTCCACGGCAGAGCCGCTGGGCTGCAGGAGGGTGCTGCGGCACATAGGAGTGGCGAGTGGGGTGGGAACCAGCTGGCAGTGTCATCAGTGTGGTCCCTGGAGCAGCAGCGGCCATGGTCCATGGGCATGTCAGAAATGCAGACTCCCAGGCCCCACCCTGGACCTGCTGGGGCAGAACCTGCCTACCAGCAAGACCCTCGGTGACGGTGTGCACGCTGGCATTTGAGAAGTGCCAGGCCCATCACTGTGATTCCTTTCCCTTTTCTAAACACAACAAAGTAACCACTGCCCCAGGACTCCCTGGATGTCCACTGACCCTCCGAGGCAGGTGAGAACAAGCTGCCTCTTACCTTTAATCTTTAACCCGTTCAGGATGGGCTGACAAGGAAGACCAGATGTCAACTGCTTTGGGCAGGGAGGAGGTGGCTCTTCAATCACGGTGACTGGTGTGAGTGCTGAAGGAGGTGGAGTGACACTCAGGGCGTGCCCAGCACACTCTCTGCTGTGTAAACATCCCGGAAGCTGGCTTGGGAGACGGGAGTTCCCACCCACCCCTGCAACCCCACTCGCCACACAGAGCCTTGCGGGCTGCACATCTCTGCAGGAAGACTCGGTAGGTCTCGGAGCTCTGAAAGGCTGCAGCTGGTGCACGTAGCCCTGCTCTTCCTCTTCCGCCTGGGACACATACCTCTGGTGGAAGGAGCACAGAGACCCTGAGGCGCTCCGGATCTGGGGTTGGGATGGGGGCGGGGCTGGGCACCCTCTTGTTCGATCTCCCTGGGGCTCTTCAGGGTGATTCCAAGCAGCTGCTGCTTAGCCTCTGCTTGCATACCTCCAGGAACAGGGACCCCACTAACTCCAAGAGAGTTCACTCCTTGTTTGAATGGCACTGTTTTCCTTCCCATCAACCGGAATCTGCCTTGCTGTGGCCACTACCATTCTCTAGGTGTGGTCTGATGACTGCAGAGAAGGGCAGCATGATCAGCTCCCTCCTGAGGCACATTAGACTTCTCTTCAATGATCCCTCGTGCAAACATCAGTACTTTGCCATGCATAGGGTCCTGGGCTGGGCACTAGAGACAGACAAATTAGACCCAGGCCCAGGCCTTGGGATGCTGAGTTGAGCCCCTCCCCCTCCCCTTGCTCCTGCCATCTGCTGGCGGGCAGTGAGGGCTCTGCACTGTTCTTGCCTACATGCTCAGGGGCCTGCTCTGACTTAGTGCCAGGAATTGTCTGGCACTGCCAGTAGCTGGAGCCGCTGATCCAAAGACACCCTCCACCGCCCTGTGCATGAATACAGCTGACATTTAATCTCCATCTGACTGGCTACTGGATAGTTCCCAGTTGGTTGGAAATGTGGGTAGGAAGGAGAGGGATGTTACTAACTGAACTCTTCCCTAGGAGTTAAGTCAATTGGAACCAAGAGTTTTCTATGACTAAAACAAGATGAAATTGCAGAGGTTTAAAGGAGTTCATGTCAGGGTCTCTGTATTTGACTCAAGGAAATGACAGTCTGGAGGCAGGGTGCTGTTCTGGAGAAAGTATGGGCTTTGAGGTCTGATATTCTTAGGGGTGTGGGAGGGCTTCTTGTAGGAGGTGGCAGTGAGGCAGTTGTGGCTTGAACAGAAAATGACACATTTGTTCAGTGTGGCTGGAAGGCACAGCTGGGGGTGGCAAGAAGTGATATTAGATGGTAACAGTATTTCATGTGAAACAGGCTTTGACCTTATGCCATAATTTGGTGTTTCTCCCCTGGCTCCCAGAACACGCTTCTGTAGGAAGTTAACAGGTGCTCTGTGAAAAAGAGGCTCCTTGGTAAATTAGTCTGAGAAAGAGCACACACCCGCGTTCACACGCAGAGACTCTCAAGGCCCTGAACACGCTTGGCTCTGCCTCTTTCTTCACAGCCTCACTCCAGGACAGCGGGGACCCCACCAGCCATGCTTGCGGCTGTATCCCCAGCATGTAGCACGGTACCAGGCATAGAAAGTGCTACACAAATATTTTTTTCTCCCCACCCCCCAACAAATATTTTTTAGATGCACCAGAAATGTCCTGCTGAGGGAGAAATCTATGATCTTGATTTCCTCCAGAATTTCCTAAACTTATTTGACAGCTAGCCCGTGTTTTCTGGATGGGCCATTCTGCCTGATCCAGGTTAGATGATGCTCCCGAAAGCAAGGGGACTCATTGATGGCTCTAAAGGGGTCGGGGAGAGGCACCTCGTTTCTGCACTCTAGAGGGTTCCCTCTGGCTCCGGCGTGAGAATGGACTAGGAGGAAAGGACGCCTGCTGATGTCTGCGGCCTGCCCGGGCCCCATCTCAGGGAGCCTCTCGCTTTGTGTTATCTGCACAGAACATGACTTACCCCTTTGTGCTGAGATGGCTGAGCCCACCGGGCAGTCAGCATCTTTGTGACTTCTGTGAAAGGCAGATCAGGGTGTGTGGCCCTCAGTTGACTTTTCTGCTCATTCAGGAATATCACATACCAGTGCCATGGAAGGGACCTACGTGGCTCTAAGCACCGGCGGGGAAGGGAGCCAGTCGGCCGGGGAAGCTCGTTCCACTTTCTGGCTTTCATAACGAGTCATGGATTTGCCCATCTTGTCCAGTCTAACCAGAGAAATGGAGGCTAAGAGGGGAAAAGCCTCCAGTGGCTTGTTAACCCAGAGTCTGGTACAAGGCCTAGGAATGAGAAGAGGGGCTCCCCATAGGGCGTGAGGTGTATGCAGCTGTGTTTGGCAGGGGACATGTTCAAACAGCCATGCTGCATTCTGTGGGCAAACCACTTAACCCATCTGAGCCTCAGTTTCCCCCTCTGTATAATGAACATAATGCCACCTGCTCACAGGTGTGGCCTAGTACTCCAGGTGCTGGCTCCTTTCCCTCCTGATCAAGGACTTTTTTTGAGAGGAAAGGAGAAAGGCTGTGGTCAAAGCAGTCCCACCTACATGACCTCCAGGAATACTGAAGAGAGCCCCTCAGCGTTAGAGCCGTGTGCACCCTGAGGATAAAGTGTACAAGCTTCCAGTGAGGCAAGGTGACCCTCAGAGCACGGGTCAGTGGCTGGCATGGGACCTTCTACAACACAAGATTCATGGGAAAGGGACACACTCCCGGGTGCTGAGAAGGGTGGCTTGAGCCTCCTGAAGGTTAACCAGCTTGCCCAAGGCCACAGAACACCCATGTCTTCAAGCCTGGGGTGGAAAGCAGACCCACCAAACCCATACCTACCCCTTTTTCCATCTGGAACCCAAAGCCTGGTTCTACTGTCCTCTCTCCTCCGTCACCAGGACCTCATTACAGCTTAAAGAACCAAGCGGCCCATCCCACACTCCCAGTGGTGTCAGGCCGCCTACCTGACCAAGGGCCCTAAAAGAACAGGTAAAGGCTGAGATGGGATGATGCCAACCCAGCCACGTGGCTCAGGCCACATGGTGAGCCCTGCAGATTACTTCCACGTGGGATCAGAGTAATCTCCCCACATCTTACCCTGTCGTTGGAGTGTGGAACAGCAAGGTCCCTTGGGGGTTTTCTCTTTTTGCCTTTAGGCCAGCCCCCTTTCCTTTTCTGAAACAGAAACACCACACATGGAAAGCATCAAGACTATCAATCATAACAGCATATTCAGATCACAGTGTATGATTATGGCACACACCGCAGGGACCTGGGCTCCACACAGATGGCCTCTGACCTCCTCGCACTTCCACAGTAGGAGTGACCATCCCTTTGAAGTTGAGGAAACTGAGGCATGGGGAAATGCAGTGATCCCCCCAGCATCAACCAGCAGCGTGGGAGCCAGGACCTTCCCTCCCATCCAAGCTGCATGATGGTCACTGGTCACAATCAAGAAAGTCACCCGAAGTTTTAGTTACTAGGTCCACGGGGGATGGAATAAGGCCTTGGCACTGGGAGCAGTGGTGCGGAGGGTTGACAGCTGAGCTGGCAACTCCGCTGGGGTTCTAGTCTCAGCCCTGCTACTGACCTGCTGTGTGGTATTTGGCAAGTTATGCACAGCTCTTTGCCTTGGTTTCCCTGCTTGTAAAATGAGGATCATAGTCCCTATCTTGTGGGTTGCAGTGAGGATTGGAATTGTAGATATTCATGAAGTTTTGAGGTAAGGGCCAGAAGCCCAGCAAGTGCCCAGTGAGTGCTGGCTGGCATGACTGCATGCAGAGCCCTCTCCCACAGAGGCCAGCTCTCAGGACAGAAATCCAAGTTGTGGGCTCACTCTTCCATCCATTTTATTTCTGGGTTCATCAGCAGTTACTGAGCTCTCGCTATCATCAGGAGCCTGTACCTCAGAAGCTAGAGGGCTGGATAAGACACAGGCTCTGCCCTCAAGTGGCTCACAGTGCCATGGGGAGGCTGATTTTATGGAAGTAATGGTAACAATTCAGCACAGGGGAATGGGGTTATAGGATGAGAGCCCGAATGCCCCTGTACTCAGGGCTCAGTTTCAGATTTTCCTGACCAAATACACACGTGACAAAAATGGTGGAGAATAATCAAAACGTGGCCTTAAGAACCTTAGCTTTCAGTTTTCCAAGCTCCCTCACAAACATGCCCATTTCAGCATTTCCAAGGCCAGGAGATACAAAGCAAGTCAGTGGCCCAGCAGGCTGGCTGGGTGGCATTGCCATAGGCAGGCCAGCTGTGCTAGAGATGAAAGGACAGAGGCAGTCAGGCCACACACAGGTTGGGGCAGCAGTTGGTATTGGGGGCTTCAGGAGAAGGAGGACTGAGCTCAGGCCAGGCAGAGGCAAACAGCCCGGTAGCAACCATATGTGTTAATGAGATAATGCTGCAGAGGAAGCCAGGCGCCAGGCACCCAATAGGTGTTCAATGAATGACATTCTCACTGGCTCACTCCTATGCAGACTAGCTGATCCTTGGAGTTCGCAAAAAATCCTTTCAGCACCCCGGAGAGCTCCCAAGGCCCTAAGGGGGCTCTAATTTCATCTAATGGATACTGCTAAAGACCACCGTTTCTACAGCTTGAGTTCACCGGGGCCTCACACACACATACACATATCACTGAATCTGAGTCTCACCTTCCCCAGTTGAAGCAAATGTCATCATCCCATGTCACAAGAAGACACCCAGAAAGATGATGTGGCTTGACCACAGAGTGGCAGGCTAAGCAAAAAGCCCAGAGCACACCCATAGCTCTTGTTAGAGCCAGTGCCTCCTGACAGAGGTCCCACACCTCTCCGGGGTCCAGGGGAATGTGGGCCAGGGATCCTCTGCCCCGGAGCACAGTTGCCATCTTCTCCTCCTTTCCTGGTCAGCTCCTCTGCTCTGGCACAGAGAAGGTTTTTGTCATTTAATTGGAGGGAATATTATATTTATTGTATTATCTATATTCTAGTATTATAAGTAAAAAATGAGAATAAGTGTGTTTATCATGTTACGGCCATCTGAGGCCCTGTGTTTCAGCTCTGTTAAAAAGAAAAGAAAACCTTCTTGAGTGTTTTCTTAATTTGCCCGGAAACCATAGTTACTGAGACAAAGGGGAAGTCTGCAGGATGTTTTTCTCTGAAGCTTTTTGTTCTTGTTGAATTCCTCATGCAGGCTTTATACCAAATTGCCTTGCCCTAAATAGAACCACGTAGACAGCGCGCTCATCATTAGTACAGGGTGTTACTACGTAGAGAACATTGCCTACACACTGGAGTGCATCAACTACAGAGGAAACAGAGGAGGAGAACATGGCCCAGCAAGGGAAGACTGAATTTTAGAGAGTGAGGCCAGTAGCAGAGCTGCAAATTAATTGATTGGCAAAATTCCAAGGGGAAAAAAATCCATTCCAACAGGAGTTTTCACCAGCACAGCCCTTTTATTAGATTGATGCAAAAGTATTTGCAGTTTTAGCCATTACTTTCAACGGCAATTTCAACTACGTTCAAAACCTCAATTGCTTTTGCACTAGCCTAATACATTCAGATTGCAGCAGATGGTGAATTTTTGAATTTAGTTTTTTAAACAGAATTTTGCTTTACAAAGTGAAGCTACTTTGGGGGTCAGTAGGGCACAGCAAAAGCAAACAGGATCTCGAATGACAGCTCTGGGCTCACCCCCAGCTCTGACACGGTGACCCTGAGAGCCCCTTTATCCCGCAGCTGCTAACTGGGAAGCAACAGGAAGCAGCGGTGGGTTGGGGAGCTAATGTCTGTAAAGGGCCCGCACATGGCAGAACTCGACACCTGCCTTCCCTCACTCTCTTTACCAGGAAGGGAAAAAACTCAAGTACAAACCCATCACCCATATCCTGCAAGCTTGCTGAGCACGCCTCAAAGGGAAAAGCACATTAGTTTATGCAATGTATCCTTTGGAGCCAGACCCAAGCCCAGAAGATGATTACAATCACAGTTAGGAAATGGCCCATGGCCTCTGTGGGTTTACAAACAACTGCCCTAGCAAAGTCGAGGGCAGTTATAGCTGTAACTGGAGACAGGACCTTTAGAAGATACATAAGGGTAAATGAGGTAATGAGGGTGGAGCGCTAATCCGACAGGATTGTCACCTTCTAAGAAGAAGGCAAGAAATCTTTCTCTCTTTCCACTAGCAAGCTGAGGAGAGGTCGTCAGCAGAACTGGACCCTGCTGGCACCCTGATCTCGGACTTCCAGCCTCCAGAACTGAGGGAAATTTCTGTTGTTTCAGCCACTCCATCTATAGCATATTGTTACGGCAGCCCAAGGAGATGAATACACTGCAGAAGAAGTACTGTATTATTATTATGATTATTATATTTTTTTGAGACAGGGTCCCACTCTGTCACCCAGGCTGGAGTGCAGTGGTGTGATCTTGGCTCACTGCAGCCTCAGCCTCCCAGGTTCAAGCGATCCTCTCACCTTGGCCACACCAAGATGCCCAGTTTTTATTTTTTGTAGAGACAGTGTCTCACTATGTTGCCCAAGTTGTACTTTATTATTTTTGAGCACGGGACTGTTAGACGCCAGTGGCCCTCCCTTGCCTCATTTCTCATCTCATCTTGAACCAGGTTTGCAGACAGGATGCCAAGGGGAGAGTTGACAAAGCTGAGTGACAGTGGAGGGTGGTGATCACAGTGTGGATCCTGGAGCAGACTGTCCGGATTGGAGGCCCAACCACTCCAAGTACTGGCTCTGAAACCTTGAGCGCATTGACTACCCTCTCTGAGCCTCAGTGACCTCCTCTGTACAATGGGGAAACCGTCTCTTCCCTCACTGGCCGCGAGGATTAAATGACGAGGTGTAAGTGTTGGGATAGGTGCTGGAGTGCGGGAGCCTTCGGTGACTGCTGCTGTACTGCTGGCAGCCCACATATATTTGAATCCTGGTCCCCCCTGCACATGTAACTTCTGAGAGTCATCAGACCTTTTGGAGTCCAGCTCCCCCTGTAAAGTGGACTGGCTTGTTGTGATCTACATGGAGAGAAAGTGTTTCCATTACTTGGGACGCATTCCTGGCTCTAAGAGGACAAAGGCCTGGGTGTACTCACCACACATTTATCTAATACTGCCAGTTGGCTTCAGTATCCATTCTGCCTTTCTTCATTAGGAATGAAGCCCTGGTTTCTAAATGGGCTTATGGCCACATGGAATAAACATGTTTCTCAGCCTCCCTTACAGCATGTGGGGCCATGTGGCTAAGTTCTGGCCAATAAGATTAAACTGAAGCATAGCAGTACACAACTTCTGGGACATATTCATAAAGAAAGGGCATCTTTTTTCACCCTTACCTCCCTCCTGCTGGCTGGAATGCAGACATGAGGGCTGGTGCTTAGCAGCCACTTTGGACCATGAGGCAGCATGCCAAAGCTAGCAGAGCAGTGAGATGGAAGGATTCTGGTCTCCTGCTAATGGAGATGCCTCCATACCAGCCCTGATCATCTCTCACTTTCACTGTACACTTATTATGGATCGGACCCTTTGGTAAGTCACAGTGATTATGTAATTTTCAGGAATTCCTTTGAAGTGAGCAATGTAATCCCCATTTTACCAAGAAGGAACCAAGGTCAAGAGTTAACCTGCCTCGTGCAAAGTGTCACAGCCAGGAGGTGGCAAACCTGCGGCTCCCATATACATCTGTCTGCCTCCACAGCCCCCCTCTTCCAACCACAGCCCTCACTGCTGCCCTCCACAGACGTCCTTGCCAGCCACCTCTGCCACTCAGAGGATCGATCAGGGCTGTTCCCAACATGAGCTCTGCCCACCTCACCCCAGAACGTTCACCAGCAACCCCTTTTTTCCTGGAGTAGGCAGGTCCAGGAGCCACACTCTGAGCACAGATCCTGCTCTGCCACTTACCACGTGATCCTGGGCAAGTTACTCAGCTTCTCAGGGCCTCTATTTTGTTCTTACCGAAAAGTGGGGATAAAATTGCCAACCCCGCAAGGTTGGGAGGATTCAGAGACAATGCACAAGGCGGCCCAGCCCAGAGCTCAGAGCACAGAACAGGCCACACGTGCAGCTGGGATTGCTCTCATTAAGATGCTGGAGCAGCCTGTGAGGCTGTCCCCACCTGGCCCTGGGTACTGCCTTTGCCTTTGGCTCCTCTGAGTCCTGCTCCCTTGGGGCCCCCCGGTTGGCCAGCACCACCTACTGCACAGGCAGAGACGCCAGGTCCTGGCATTGGATCTGAATCACTGAGCTCCCGGTCACACACCCCATGTGAAGGTGGCAGAAGGAACTCTGTAGGCACGAAAGCAGCAAGAAATGACCCATAAAATCAGAGACATTGAAATCACCACCACCTCGGAGTCCAGCACAGGCACTCTAGAAGAGACATTTGCTTTTCAACCACTCACAGGTGAAGCCTGGGTCAATGGTCATGTTTCCAGGGCATAGATGGAGAGAGGTCCAGGGAGGCTGCTGTCTGGGAATGATTCCATCCTTGGTGAGCAGGCAGATCTGAGGGCTAGGGCCTGCCCCTTGCCCAGTGGAGTGTTATGACTAAAAGTGTGGGCTGGACCCAAACTGTCTGGCTTCAGGCCCGGCTCCCATGAATTTGCTGCACATGATTAGCTACACAATTAGGTTCACTTGCAGGAACCTCAGTTTCCTCTGGTAAATTCGGGTGAATTTCAGACCCACTTTATAGGATCATTCAAGGCCCATTCATGCAACATGTATTTACAGGGTGCTTGCTGAGTGCTGAGTACAGCAGACCTCGCTGCAAGAATGGCATCCCAGGCTTCCCGAGTTCACAATGGGTGGGAAGGAGGGATTAATGGAATGTATAAAGTCCTCAGTGCAGCACCTGACATTTAGGAGGCCTCCAGTCAATGCTGTGACTTTGGGGGTGTTCGTAGCTATCACTTGGGAAAGTCAAGAGCCAACTGTGGTCAAGTCACTCCCCACAAACCCCATGAAGGAGGTGGGGCAGTGATTATTCACCCAGTTTATGTACGGGAGAGGGCGGGGCTGGACACTGCATAGCTCAGGTCTACTTAGTGTGTGATTTATCTCACACACACAGACACGCACACGTGTTGATGAGGATACTGAGGCACAGGGAAGCAGAGTGATTAGTCCAGAATCACACAGCTGGGCAGAGGCCAGGCAAGGTCTTTTTTTTGGGGGATTTTTGCTTTTGTTTTGTTTCTTTTTTGAGATGGGGTCTCGCCAGTTGCCCAGGCTAGAGTGCAGCAAAATACAATCACAGCTCACTGCAGCCTCCAATTCCTGGGCTCAAGCAATCCTGCCTCAGTCTCCTGAGGGCTGTGACTACAGGCATGTGCCACCACACCCAGCTAATTTTTACATTTTTGGTAGAGACGGGGTATTGCTATATTGCTCAGTCTAGCTCTCAAACTCCTGGGCTCAAGTGATCCTCCCACTATGGCTTCCCTAAGTGCTGGGATTACAGGTGTGAGCCACTGCAGCTGGTCCCAGGTGAGGTCTTGAACCCAGGTCTCCTGGCTGCCAGCCCCAGGGTCTGCCCCCCACACCACCTACTGGCAGTGCTCTTCCTGCAGAGGGGAACAGTAACAACTCCCTAGGTGCCATCCTCAAATGTGACCCCATCGGTGCCCCACAGTCTGTGCATAGCCCCACAGCACAGACCACAACACAGAAAACGCCTCCCTGCTGAGGCCTTTGAGACGTCCATGCATCTGGGAGTTTGGGAAGACAGGAAGGAATACACTGGCAATCCTACTGGCTTCCTGGGAAGAGGAAAGGTAGCAAATAGTGGTGACCACACCCAGCGCTCTAGAACTTTCCTGTCCTGTCTGTATCTGCATGGCCAAGCCTGGCCCAGACCTGATAATCCATCACTGGGGCTATTCTTAAGTTTTTAGTAGAATTTTTGTTTTGAATTGTAACTAGTGGGTACAGTTTGGCACCCAAAGAGTACCAAAGGGGTGAAGGTAAAAGGTAAAGCTGGCCCTACCCGGGTCCTGTAGCACCCTTCCTCGAGGCACCACTGTGGAGCTGGACTGTGCATTCGCAGATGCTTCTGTGCCCTGAATGACAGCCCGCCAGCCACAGCACATCTCACTTGCTTCTTTCTCTGCAGAAAGGGCTCCAAGATGTCCCATTTTGTGGTGAAGGCTGCGCCATATTCTGCTGTGAAGATGGTCCATGGTACATTTAGAAGCCCCCGACAACACATGCAGAGGTTACTCCTGGTCTTTGCACACATGGTGTCTCATGCACATGGGAACTGGGTTGCTGGGTCAAAGGACATGTGTGTTTGTAATCCAGACGGACCCATTTCACCCCCACCAGCAGCATAGACCTGCCTTCCTCCCAGGGACCCCTGTCTCTGGGCCCACAGGCAAGAGGCCCGCTCTTCCCCATCTGCTCACACCATCCGTGGCTCCCTCTGCCTTTGACATGAAGTCCAGGCCCCCAGCCTGTCACCTGAGGCAGCCAGAGGCTGGGCCTCACTTCCCCTCCAGCCCCACACTCATCTGACCGGACACTCTGAAAGGTGGCGATCAGAACGGAGGATGATCAGACCTTTGGCACACACTGTCCCATCTAACCTCCACCTCAACTCTTATTCCTATGGCAATATCCACACCCATTTTACAGTCAGTGACTTCCTGAATGTCCACAGCAGGTTGACAGGAGATGGGACCCTCCACCTTGGGCTTCTCTTTCCATTTCCCCAGCCACCCTACCGACAATAGAAATGTCCTCCTGCCCAGTCCAGCCTCATGTAACTGCAGATGCTCTCACTCCAATGAGACCAGCCCCACATCTTCCCTGCCTTGACTCCCTTTCCCAAGAGTCCAGGCACAGCTGGACAGCTGGGAGGAGTCGGACTGGCATACTGCTCTTAGTTGACTGGTTCTCTCTGTGGAAGACGGAACTATGGTGGCGTGCCAGGCCCCAGGCAGGGGCTACAGAAACAGCAGTGGGCACGACAAGGCAGCCTGCAGGGAGTTTGCAGTCCATGCAAGTCTTGGTTCCATGGAGGGCAGGGCCATGGTGATTGCTTTGCTGAATACCCTTGTTTTAATTACGGGTCACCCAAGGCTCAGGAGTGCCCCATGGCTGGCCTAAGCCCTCCCATCCTGAGAGACGTGGCACCTGCCCTGGAGCCCAGGCCTTCGGACTGGCTGGAAGTGCCATGGCCACGCCAGTAACGCAGCGGGACAGTCCAGCTTTGGAGCCACCCACAAGCCATGTGGTCTTTCTGTGCCTCAGTTCCCTCACCTGTAAGAGGAGGCTACTAAGAGGGGGCTACTGAAGAGTGGCCTGTCTGTTAAAGGGTCTGGCTCCCCGGAGGCCAGATAGTCAAGGGCTGCGTCATCCCACCTTCAAAGTCCACGAGGGAACGAGAAAACTGTTTTCCAGTTAAACTTTGGGCCTGTGCCACACAGCCTCTGGTGATAAAAATACATTAACCAGGAGCAAATTACAGGATTTTCACTTAATTATCCTACAAAGTCAGAAAACAGGATTTTCACTTAATTATTTTACGAAGTCAGAAAACGATTTTCACTCAATTATCCTACAAGTCAGAAAACAGTGTTTTAAACATTTGTTTATTTATGCATAAGAGAATGTTCTGGACAGAAACCTGAACCTTTTCAGCGCGAACTTCAACATGCCCATGGCTGGTGCTGAAGCTCTGACACCCACTGACCTCGGTTTGAAGCCAGTTTACACCATAACCTCCCACCAGGTTCCCACTGGGAGGGGGACCGCTGCTGTCGTTACTCAGGAGAGGTGATACAGGATCCCGAGCCGAGAGCGTCCTATCACTGAAACTGCTTCCAGGACAGGAGTCGCCCGTGACTGCGCGTCCCGGTTCGCCCGGAGCAGCGGCCCTGGCCTCCGCGCCGCGGGCCTGGACTTGCAGAGGCCGGCTCTGGAGCCTGGGGCGCGGCTCCTCAGCACCGGCGGCGCCGGGCGAGGGTGGCGGGGCACGGGCCAGGCACCTGCACCGGAGGACGCGCGGGGAGGCGGCGGGGCCAGGAGCGCAGGCCCGAGCCACCACGTGCCAGCGCCCCGGGACCGCTAGGGTGTTTTCAGCCGCGCTGCGCTGGACGTCCCGACCCCATCCCCGGGACGCCCCCACTGGAGAGCGGGGCGCGCCCGACAGAGGAAGTGGGGAACGCAAGTCCAGCCACCAAACCGCAGCCTGGCCGCTGTCCTGCTGCATGTCGCCCGCCCTGGCAGCTGCCCTGCGCACGCCGCTGCGCCCGGGTCGCGTGGGCGGAACCGCCAGACGGGCCGGGCCGCTCTGCCCGCTGCTGTGCTCCGGCTTCCGGGATTTCCGAGCAGCCCGGGGCTGGGCGGGGACAGAGGGCGGGGCAGAGGGGGGCGGGACCGAGACTCCGGGTAGCCCCGCCCCCGCCTGCCAATCGCCTCGCGGAGGCCTGCGCCCGCCCCGCAGTTACGTAAGTAACTCAGCAGGCAAGAGGGGTCTGTCCGCGAAGGCTCGTCTTCTACATTAATTAAATGACTTTTAATATTTTCGAATCACACAAGAATACGTGATACATTACCACTATGGTGAAATTAGAAAATTCAGAGCAGCTGCTGTACGGGAGTCCTTTTCAGAGTCAACCACCTGCTAACCCCTTGCTGTTCCTCTTTTACATAAAAACATCCAAAGTATAATTTAAACGATAGTTTTAAACATTAGTAATGGCCACGGGCTCCACCTTTCCTTCCAATGGCAACGCTTCCATGTTTTAACATCCCCTTCCTGCCTGTGGCAGGTAAGCTGGTGACAACCGCAGGGTTCACCATCTCTGTGGTGGTAATTTTTGCGGTTGCCTAGAGACGGCACAGTCCCTGGAGCCTGGTGGTCTGGGCTCATCAGCCACCTCTGCTGGGTGGCAGTGGGCTGGTGACTTCGCATATCTGGGGCTCAATCTCTTGGTCTGTTCATTGGAGATAATAATAGTGCCTACTAGCTAAGAAGGTTGTGGGATTAATGATTAATATTCCTAAAGTACATAAGAAGCACTCAACAAAAGAGTAAGCCATTATTACTGAGGTCTCCTTCATGTATCAAGAACAATGTGTGCTAATTATGTAATTAATTTGGTCTTTGCATACTCTCCCAAAGCTTGCCACTCCATTCCCTTGTTTTCTTTTTTAATCAACCAATATCTTCAGCAAATAAGTCACTACAATGGTGTTCTTTAGTTCCTTGCTCTATAGAATGGAGATAGTATGACTAGCACCTGCCTCCCAGGGATGTTTGAGGATTAAATGAGATGCTGAGGGGTGAATGTATATAATTGGCAAAGCAGTGTGCCTGACATGCATTACCTGGCCAATAAGACCACAAACAAGCTGGGTGCAGTGGCTCACACCTGTAGTCCCAGCACTTTGGAAAGCCAAGGTGGAAGAATCACTTGAAGTCAGGGATTTGAGAACAGCATGGCCAGCACAGCAAGACCCCATCTCTTTAAAAAAAAATGGCTCAGCATGGTGATGCATGCCTGTAGTACCAGCTTGGGAGGCTTGGGCAGGAGGATTTCTTGAGTCCAGGAGTTCTGATGTTACAGTGAGTTATGATGGCACCATTGCACTTCAGCCTGGGCAACAGAGCAAGACTTCGTCTCTAAAACACACACACACACACACACACACACACACACACACACACACACAGCTGTTCTTATTACTGCATGTTGTCCAGTGCTCATGGAGAAGCCAACCTGGGCTGGGATTCTAGAGCAGGCGAGGAGTCCAGAGGCCTAAGGCACTAGCCCATCCTTCCTCAGTGGCAGAAACTGAGTCTGGAAGAGGGTAAGTGGCTTGCCCAAGTGAAATTCCCTCTACCTCCCTACAAAGCTTCTCAATTTAGTCCAGTTAAGGGTAGCAAATACATGATGAGACTGCCTTCTTACCAAAATGAGTATAAAATAGTCTCTGAAAATAAATCCTTAAGAATAGCTTAAAAAAATTACAAAATATAAGAACATTCAAGTGAGACTCGAGTGTTCCTACATCAGAGGATACGAAAAGCCACTGGAATCTAATCAGTACTTGGTGTTGTTATCAAGGAATGGACAAATAGATGAGTCAAACAGAAGATGGAACTAGAATTAAATCTAGAACATGTGCTAGACTAGTTTAAGACAAATGTCATAGTTCAATTCAGTAAAAAAGAATAAATTAATAATAAATATTGCTGGGAACTGTCTAGCCATTGGAAAGGGGAGAATGGACTCTGACCTTATGCCAAATACAAAAGTAAATTTTAGACAGATTAAATACCTAAATATAATAAAGTAAACAATAAAAATTTTGCAAGAAGACTTTGGCATACCAATGGTATGCTCATCTGAATATACTCAACTGAAACATCCTCACAGATTAAAATATGAAGATGGGAAACTACAACAAACTCAAAATGCCCTGCTAAACTCACAGCAAAATCCAGGGAAATGCTCAAAGATCCTGCTTCTTCACAAAAAAGATGAATAATCAACCCAAACCAGAGTGGCTGTGACAATGGAAATCTGGGCTCCAATGGGTACAAGAACCTGCAACAGGAACTTCAAGCTGGAGGGATTCATACTGATAGGACCGATGAACAAAGAAAACCATCTCTGCTGCCTCTGGGTGGAAACATGTACAAAATGTTAGCGAGTCTTTCCTGAAATTTTGTAGCCAGAGGACTGCTCTGATGTGTGTCTGACGTTCAAATTTATACTTCCCCTAAGGTCAAGAAACATCACCCTGGCAACGAAATAAAAATATTATAGATACAGATTAGTAGCGCCCCCTGGAGCCTAGAAGAAGCAAACACCAGTGCTGTCTGGAGAAAAGCATCCTCAATCGAGTTCCATCACCATATAACCTGTCTGAGCCCATAATAAAAATTACCCAATACACGGAGAAATGACTCAATGTAAACGAGAGTCAGCTGAATAATAAACAACACATTTAGGTCCTCAAGCATTTCTGATAGTAGACATCTAATTCAGGGAGCAAAAATAATCATGTATAAACAAAATGTGTTAAGAAATTAAAAATGGAATTTAAAAGCTCAAAGAACAAAAGTCAGACAAAATGACCAGGAAGAATTGAGAAAGAACCGAGACATCTTGTAGTAAGAAATACAGTGAATGTGCTAGGCATGGTGGCACATGCCTATTGTCCCAGCTACTCAAGAGGCTGAGGCAGGAAGATCTGTTGAGTGCAGGGGTCTGAGACTGGCCTAGGTAATATAGTGAGACTCTGTCTTTAAAGCAAACAAAGAAATTTAATGATTGATATTGAAAGCTCAATTGTTGTGTTATATAGCAGATCAGATTGTCTGAAGACAGAATGAACCAGAGGACAGATCTGAAGATATTACTGAGAATACAATGCAAAGTGACAAAGAAAGATAAATAGGAGACGTTTGAAGACATGCATGATAGAATATGAAAGTCTAACACTTGTCTAATTGGAGTTCCAGAATATTAAAATAGAGGCAATATTTGAAGAGATAGTGCCTAAGAATTTTTCAAAACTATTCAAAGTTAACAAAATTCAAATCTGGGAAAAATAATGTTTATCAAGCAGCATAACTAAAAGGAATCTATATATAATCATTTCAGATGAAATAAGAAGACATCAAGAGAAATCAAGAAGCAACAAAAACAGAAAAGATAATGCTACAAAAAATAAAAGTGACCATATTTCATCAATTCCAAGATATATATTTTCCCACAATTTAACATGTCTGAAATTGGGACTAATCTTATCATTGATGGAGTCTTACATTATAATTGACAGTTTTTTGTTTCTTACTGTTAATAAAATATGATGAACTGCATTTTCAGTGATATCTTATGAACATTTATGAACGAAATATGGTAAACTGGCCACATACTTGTCAACAGCAACAATAGAAATCCAAAGACAGAGAACTAATATATTCAAGATGCTGAGAGAAAATAGAGTTGAGATTTCTGTTCCTATCCATGAGAAAAACTGGACAAACCATATGAAGAAAATTTGTTTTCAGATCTTGGGCAACAAACAGAGCAGAACAGTAATCTCTGAGAGAAGAAAAGAAAATAAGGTGAACTCTATGATGACTTGGCACTTTCTCAACTGTAATCCAAGAAGAGGAACCAAGGCAGAGCATGGTGATTTTGCTGAGCTGAGGAGAGGTAGAAGGCAGGGGAAGCCAAGGAAGCTGGGATTTGAGAGGTAGAGTATCAGACAAAAGTGAGCCATGCACATAAAGAGCTCTAAAACCCTAACTTTGGGTCCTTTTGAGTCTCTGAATGAACAGGAAGCCAAACATATGTCAGGTAAAACTTTCTGCATTTAGGCAAAGAAAAGCTACAAGGGAGCTGGAAATTGAATAACTACTAGATCTCTCACAAGCCTGGGAGATATTTGAGTTCTAATCAGAGTGGAAAGACCCTGCTGAATTCCCCTGGCACTCAGCAGAGAGCCCAGAATAGTCATGACTTAGGAATAGGGCTGACTAAGTGCTCATGTAAAAGCAACCCTAGCACCCAACCTAACAAAAATTAAAACTAAGCTTTAAAGGCATCAAACTGATCTGCAAGTAAATTAAGTGTTGGACAGAAGAAAGCCAAACATTCTTTAAAGCAAGAAAACAAAACTAAACACTCAACTGCATAATGTTCACAATGTTCAGCATCCATTAAAGACTATTAGACAAATGAAACATGAAAATGTAAACTTTTTCAAATTATTCTTTAATGATAGTTGTTTGAAATTGGAGTTTAGTAACAATGACATGTCTACAAAATCCCTCAAATATTAGGAAATTAAGCAACACACTTTTAAAGAATACATGAGTCAAGGAAGAAATCAAAAGAATGATTGAAAAGAGGGGAAATATAATAAAATAGTTAAGAGTGAATAATAGTACATATTGTGCATATAAAATTAGTGGTCTAATTTTTGCGTTAAAAATGTAGAAATTAGAACTAAAACACTGGACAAAAACAAACAAACAAACACAGACGCTGATTACCCCTCACCCCATCCCTTGGCAACCTCCATTCTACATTGTATCTATGAATCTGACTACTCTAGGAACTTCATTTCAATGGAATCATAAAATATTTGTCCTTTGTAACTGGCTTATCTCACTTAGGAGAATGTAATTTATGTCACAGCATGTGTTTTACACATGCTTCTGTGAGAAAAGAAATTGAGGTTAAAGTATTTATTGTTTGAGATGACAACTGAGATTTTGATTTCTTTAGGCTTTGATTTATTTTACCATAAAATAATATGGTAAAATGTCTATCTTAGTCACTGAAAATATGGAAGTAAACTCAATAACTTTAAGACAGTAGAGGAAAATGGACTAAGAAAAAAAGCTCAAGCAATTCAAAAGAAGGGGGAAAAGGAGAGAGATCCAAGACGGCTGCTTAGCAGCTGCTCAGCATTGTAGCTCCCAGTGAAAGCACAGAGAGTGAGTTAACGCCGCACTTTCTGACGAATTTTTGTTGCCCACAGACTGAGAGATTCCTGGCAGAGGAGCCACACGGGTCGCCAGCGTGACTCTTTTGGCCGGCACAGCTGTTTTGCCGGCACCCCAGTGCGGCGCTTCTCGGTGCAGAGTATACGTGACTGGGTGCCCTTTTAGTCGGGCTCGGCTGGTCCCATCCCCACAAGGAGAAGAGCAATTGGAAGCACTGAGGACTGAGAGCAAGCACAGCTGAACCCGCAAAGCACAGCAAGCACAGCTGAACCCGGGAAGGCCTAGCTCTGTGGGGAAGGGGCGTCCACCGAAGGAAAACTAAGAAACAGAAAAAACTTCATCACCAACAAGCCGGACGTCCACTCAGAGACCCAATCTGAAAGTCGGCAATTACAAAGACGACAGGTGGATAAATCCACAAAAATGGGAAAAAACCAGTGCAAAAAGGCTGAGAACACCTGAAATCAGAATGCCTCTCCTCCTACAGGGGATCGCAGCTCCTCATCAGCAAGAGAACAAGGCCTGACGGAGGATGAGTGTGATGAACTCACAGAATCAGGCTTCAGAAGGTGGATAATAAGAAACTTCTGTGAGCTAAAAGAACATGTTCTAACCCAATGCAAAGAAACTAAGAACCTTGAAAGAAGATTTAACTAAATGCTAACGAGAATGGACAACTTAGAGAAGAATATAAGTGAATTGATGGAGCTGAAAAACACAACACGAGAACTTCGTGAAGCATGCACAAGTTTCAACAGCTGAATTGACCAAGCAGAAGAAAGGGTATCAGAGGTCGAAGATCAACTCAATGAAATAAAACAAGAAGGCAAGATGACAAAAAAAAAGGGCAAAAAGGAATGAACAAAGTCTCCAAGAAATATGGGACTATGTGAAAAGACCTAATCTACGTTTGATAGGTGTACCTGAATGTGACGAAGAGAATGAATCCAAGCTGGAAAATACTCTTCAGGATATTATCCAGGAAAACTTCCCCAACCTAGCAAGGCAGGCCAATATTCAAGTCCAGGAAATACAGAG
>PVKP010013553.1:0-55223 GCA_004027715.1 Plecturocebus donacophilus
CCCTCCCTTTTTTCCTTCCTCCCTCCCTCCCTCCCTTGCTCCCTCCCTCCCTCTTTCCTTCCTTCTTTCTTCCTTTCCATTCTGTTCTGTTCTGTTTCTTTTCTTTCCTTTCTTGAGACTAACTCTCACACTGTTGCCCAGGCTGGAGGGCAGTGGCATGATCTCGGCTCACTGCAACCTCCGCCTCCTGGGTTTAAGTGATTCTCCTGCCTCGGCCTCTTGAGTAGCTGGGACTACAGGTATTTCTGACTTCCAGATAATCTCCTTAGTTTCCATCAAGTCAACCATGCACCTAAAAATGTTTTTAAAATTTTAATCATGTTAAGCTTCATTAAAAGAATGGGATTTTGTGAATATTTAGTCCAAAATATACCTGGAAATGGGAACCCCTTTTGATGTAGTATGAATGTAGCAGTGCTACATGATTTCTTCTTGGAAAGAAACAAGAATTTCAAATTATTGGTTTAATGTGACCAACATTTTTGAGTAAATCTGTCAAATATTTCTCATCTTAAAAAAGCACAAGATATGAAGGTGATGAAAACTAAACAAAATATAATCCTGGCAGGAATTCTATGTTTAGAAAAAGAAAATATTTAGCAGTACTGTGCATACTACCTAACTGGTGAAATGCTAATATAAATTTGGAAAGATACAAATTCGTTTTCTTTGCCCTGACATATTTTTTAATACATCTGATACAATCTTCCAATAACTCTTTATCCCACCAGCAAATTACAGAGCTATAGAATGAAGACTCTCTGCCCACACATAAGATCTGAATATAATAATATACTTTACTTAGTTGCTTGATTGACTTAAGTAGTTTGATACTTATATAGTCTTGATGCATGTGCTAGTTTTTCAAGTGGTACATTTTATAGAGAGGATTTCAGCTTAAAGCCAAAACATGGTTTCACAATAACTCAGTTCTCAAATACTAGGACAGAGATTCCTTGAATTATGCCATTTAAAAAATGGATTTTATACTTTCAACGCACCTTTTTCACAACAGCACAGCAAAACTGGAGCTTCGTTCCCCAAAGTCCTCTTTCCCCTCCACATTCATGCCTCGCCTTCCCTGGGCCTGTCTGGGCCCCCAGCTCTGCTCCTGGCAAGAACTGTTTTCCTCCCACCGTCACTGCTTTTTAAAATACGATGCATTCTGCAGCATTCTTTCTCTTTTCATCTCCCATCTCTTCCTCGATTCTATTTCTGGATGAGTACATTGGCACATGTTATTATTGTCAGGTTACACGTTTCTCCTGGTCAAAGAGAAGACGAATATGGGAAGGAGGCTCCTACATATTATTTATATTTCAAGTCTGCTACTGAGGTTCTCAATGTGTGGTTCATAGAACTTATCAGAGAGGTAAATGTTCTAGGTCTACTGCAGATCTACTGAATCTCACACGCTGGGGGTGGAGTCCAGCAATCTGTGATTCTGATGGGCACACACACATTTGATAACTGCAGGGCTAACGTCTTTTTTTTTTTGAGATGGAATTTTACTCTTGTCACCCATGCTGGAGTGCAATGGCGTGATCTCAGCTCACTGCAACCTCTACCTCCTGGGTTCAAGCGATTCTCCTGCCTCAGCCTCATAAGTAGCTGGGATTATAGGCATGCACCACCATGCCCAGCTAATTTTATATTTTTTAGTAGAGGTGTGGTTTCACCATGTTGACTAGGTTGGTCTCAAACTCCTGACCTCAGGTGATCTGCCCGCCTTGGCCTCCGAAAGTGCTGGGATTACAGGGCCACTGTGCCAGGTCTTTTTTTTAAACCTTTCTTCTCTTTCTAGGCGTGTGTACAGTTTCTTCCAGAGGCCCCTGGCGGTGCTGACAATCATCAGTTTCTCCTTACAAATGCTGGCAACAGGAAAAGCATATTTCCGGAGGGCAAGCTTGCAAACATGTTAAGTGTGGGCATTTCACTGCCTCCTCTTCCAAGATTAGAGTTTTTGGACAAGAAAAAACACAAGTCGGAGAGCAAACAGCCACTGCAAACTACTCAATGCCATAACCAAAGAAAGCAATATGTCTCTAGCCCTCACCTTTTCAGAATTCACCACACCAACCCTGGGGTCTTTAAATGGCAAAGGATGAGGGGATGAATGATGGTCTCATTTCTGTTGAAAGAGGTTATAGAACGTCTGTAGTCCATCCCAGAACTGAGGCTGGGTTTTGGAGCGAGGACTTTGTTAACCTTCACTTGCAGAGCATTTGTTTGTTGAGGGTTTTTTTTTTTTTTTTTTTCCGGAGTCTTGCTCTGTTGTCCAGGCTGGAATGCAGTGGTGTGATCTCGGCTCACTGCAACCTCCACCTCCTGGGTTCAGGCAATTCTCCTGCCTCAGCCTCCCAAGTAGCTGGGACTATAGGCATGCACCACCACGACCGGCTAATTTTTGTATTTTTAGTAGAGAAGGGGTTTCACCATATTGGCCAGGCTGGTCTCAAAGTCCTGACTTCGTGATCTGCCAACCTTGGCCTCCCAAAGTGCTGGGATTACAGGCATGAGCCATTGTGCCTGGCTTGTTGAAGGTTTTAACAGTTGGATTAGGTTTGACTGAATATTACAGAAAACTCAAAAATGCTAGTAATTCCAGTGGTTAAAAGAGACTCAAGTTCCTTTTTCTCTTGCTAGGCCAGAGGCAGGCAGTTGTTAATGAAAAGAGTCAAACTCGGTAAAAATATTTGAAGAAATTTATTCTGAGCCAAATATGAGTGACCATGGCCCGTGACACAGCCCTCAGGAGGTCCTGAGAACATGTGCCCAAGGTGGTTGGGGTGCAGCTTGGTTTTATCCATTTTTAGGGAGGCGTGAGACATCAATCAAATACATTTAAGAAATACATGGGTTTTGTTCAGAAAGGCACGACAACTCAAAGTGGGGGCTTCCAGGCTACAGGTAAATTTAAACATCTTCTGGCAGACAATTGGTTGAGTCTGTCTAAAGACATGGGACTGACAGAAAGGAATATTCAGGTTAAGATAAAGGATTGTGGAGACCAGGTTTTATTGTGCAGAGGAAGCTCTCAGATAGCAGACTTCAGAGAGAGCAGGTTGTAAATTGTTTCTTATTGGACTTAAAAAGGTTTCTGGCTCTTAATTGATTATCTCCTGGATCTGGAAAGGAAGGAAGAAAAAAAAAAAGAGGGGAGGGGATTCTCTATAGAATGTGGAGTTTTCCCAAAAGACACTTTGCAAGGCAATTTCAAGGTATGGCAAGGAAATATATTTTGGGGTAAAACATTTTGATTTTCTTCCTTGTTATGCCAGAGTCAGATTGGAAAGTTAGTCATGATATACAGGGTTAAATAAAACCGATCTGATGAGAATTTAGGATTTGTAGGGCATGACTCCCCAGACCCCTAAGAAAGGGGTCAATGACTGGTGTACTGGCTCCATGATTGTCAGGGACCCTGGCTCCATATTCTTTCTCCTCTGCCATCCTGAATGAGCCACCTCCTAGTATAGAACAGCTGCTTAAGTTCTCAGCATCATATCCAAATTCCAGCCAGCAGAAAGGAGGAAGGGCTTCCTCTAAAGGAATGTTCTAGAAGTTACACATAACTTTTTCTTACATCTAGCGACCGATGCCTAGTCACATGACCATCTCTAGTTGCAAGGGAGGCTGGGAAATGTAGTCTTTATTTTGGATGGCCAGGAACCAGCTGAAAACCAGAAATAAACACACTAACGGAGGGAGTTAGGGACAATTAGCAGTCTCTGCCTCAGAGGTCCAATTTTAAGGGCCATAGGTCACACCTACACCACTTCCGGCTTTCCAGGTCTATCTCAGAAATTTTAGCCTAAAGTTTTTTTGTTTTTGTGTTTTGGCCAGTTCTGCTGATAGACTTACCTTCTTTTTTACTCACTTCTAATTAGATTCAACAACTTCAATAAATCAGGTGACTCGTTGGGGTACAGGAGAAGTTATAAATTGCTTATTTTTTTATTTTATTTTTAGACGGAGTCTCACTGTGTCACCCAGGACAGAGTACAGTGGTGCCATCTTGGCTCACTGCAACCTCTGCCTCCAGGGTTCAATCGATTCTCCTGCCTCAGCCTCCTGAGTAGCTAGGACTATAGGTGTGCCCCACCACACCTGGTTAATTTTTATATATTTTTTAAAAGAGACAAGGTTTCGCTATGTTGGCCAGGCTGGTCTCGAACTCTGACCTTAGGTTATCTACCCTCCTTGGCCTCCCAAAGTGCTAGGATTACAGGCATGAGCCACTGCACCCAGCCACTTATTAATTCTTTACATTCTTCCATGCAACTCACTTTGGAGACTTCTGAGGTTGCAAGTGCCACATTCTGAAACTACATTGATTCTCTGAATGACAGCACCTTGCCGTGGAGTTCTCAGACAGAACATGAAGCAAAGCACTCTTTGTGGTAGAAAAGATGGCTTGCTTTTATAAAAGGTAGATCATTGGGGTCTTTAATAGTACTTACAATTATAAAAAGGTATTGATTGAGATAAAAAAGTTTGAGAACTGCTGAGATACATACTAACTAATGAATCAATTCCTGTAGCCAAGACTTCTCTAACAACTAAAATTCACATTCATTCATTCATTTATGTAGTAACTATTCACCTAGTGTGGTTTAGGCACTGCTTGGCATCAGGATACCATGTAGATAGGCCTGAGTCATACACATGTCCAACTCTTGGAAGTGGGGTATCCCAACCCTATCAAATGGGTTCCCCAAAGGAAAGATAGATTTATTATTATTTTTCTTACCAGAAAGAAGAATTGTTGGGTAGTCAACAATAACAGAGGTACCATTATTCCACAGTAGATGCTATGTTTGTTGATGAAACGCAAACTCTCTAATTCATTTTAGTGGAATTTACTGAGTTGGCCAATGGGTGGGGGGAAGACAAATCTTTAGAATCTTTCCCATGAGATTATAGTCTTGCTCCACCCATGTCCCTTTTATCGAAGGCCAGAAAGAGAAGAGGGAAGCTGGAATGAATGGGGCCTGGTAGTATAGAAGGGGTCCTGAAGAGAATTCCACATAAAAATTTTTAGCTTGTTGGAGCTTGAAAAATTCTTTTCATTAGGGTCCAAACCTAATCCTAGAGCTTTTTGCCTGTGGCCATGGGGAGAGTCAGGAAACAACTGTGACAAATCCTTACATAAATACTAAGAGAACATTAGCCCACTAGCAATTTCCAGAGGAAAGACCTTGCCCAGAAATGACAGTGAAATTGGAGAATTCAGCTTCCTCCACCAAGACTGGGCCCATGAGTAAGAAAGGAAAATGAAGAGTGAAAAACAGAGATGGAGGATTGATTTCATTTCATCCAAAGTGTCTGGCTCTGGTTTTTCCAGCAGAGAGCCCATTCTGTAAAATGGAACTTGTTTTAGAAAGGGAGATGGCTCAGAACTTCCTCTCAAGGGAATGTTGCTTGCAGCCCAAATGAATGCTGGACTGTGACCTCTACCTCAGGATAGTTAGCACTTTGATTTGACAACAAGCAAGTTATCTTACTATATTCATGCAATTTTGTTTTTTTTCTTACTAAATTCATGCAATTTTGTTTTTTGTCATTTCTTCTTTTTTTGTTTACTTATGTTTCATTTTTTGTTTTTAACTCATGCAATTTTGAAAGACTTATTAAATATATTTTTATTCTTACACTTGTGCAAATGTGGAGGGAATATTATCATTGTCTTAGTCCACTGGGGCTGCTACAACAAAATACTGTAAATGGGGTAGCTCGTGAACAACAGAAATGCATTTCTCATAGTTATGGAGGCTGGGAAGTCCAAGATCAAGGGGCCAGTAGATTCAGCATCTGGTGAGGGCTTGCTTTCTGGTTCACAGATGGCATCTTCTTTCTGTGTCCTTACATGGTGGAAAGGGCAAGGCAGCTCTCTAGGATCGCTTTCATAAAGGCATTAATTCCATTCATGAGGGTTCCATCCTCATGACCTAATTACTGCCCACCCCAAAGACCCCCACCTCCTAATACCATCATCTTGGGAGTTAGAATTTCAACATATGAACTTTCAGGGACACAAACATTCAGACCACAGCAATACTGAACATCCATGCACCCATAGCCCAGCTTTTACAATTATTAACACACATGCAGTATTGTTTTATCTATATTCCCACCCATATCCCTTGCCCCATGAGATTATTTTAGAGAGATCACGTAAAAGAAATCTTTTAAGTGTTTATTCTTAAAATATTTTCAAAATCATAAAATACATTTAGAGTGTTTTAATGCCATCAGGGACTGATCTCCACAAGCTTACAAATCAGAATTAGATAAACCTGGCTAAAACAACCATTTTCCATTTTTCCTTCCCACCCCTCTCTCCACCTGCCCCTAAATGAGTCAGCTCAATCAAGAGTAATTATGAGATATTTGGACATCCCCTATGACAACAGCATAATTTGATTATTGGCCCCAGGTCCAAGAATTGTGAATCTGCAAACAAATCCACACATGCATGTGTTTCTCCCATTTTGAAACCAAATGACCCTAACATTTGCTTTGCCGTGAACATCTTTCCCTTTTCACTCTCCCCTGGCATTTGAAGGAAGTCTTTTGCCTATGTCTGGATTTCCTCATATGCATTCCCTGAGGAATTTCGTTAGTTGTGAAATACTAGAATGTTTACAGCAGAGACATTTTTCTTCTAAAAATGGAGTTCAGTGTTCTGATGAATGATGGTAATGGCAATAGGATTCTATATCTCAAAAAGACAAAAGAACGTGTCTAAAATTTCAGATCCACAGCTTCGTGGACACTTGCATTGAACCCATGCAAACTTAAAAGATAAGAAAAGATACACTTCCATGTATAAAAATAATTGAAGTAAAATCCCAAGTCCCTATAAAGTGAACTTGAAAGTCCTAGTTTAAAAAATGCATCTCATCCCCAACTGATTTACTGACCAGTGTAAATTCGTTGGACATTGAAACTAGCTTTTACCTTTTGATGAATTCACCCTCTCCTTTTTGACTGTGGCTTCCTTCATGTCATCCTGCCCAAATTTTAACTTTCTAGGCACCTTTGAGATTTAAGACCAAGTCCTGTCCCTTATTAAAACCTGAGCCTTAAACTTGATTTAAAGCTTGGCTCTTCCCTGCCCCCACCCCAGTGGGGCTGGGGCTGTGTGCCTGGCTGTCTGGAAGGAAGCAAAGGTCTGGTTCTGGGACTCTACCTCCTGCTTACCTGGCTCTGCTGATTCAAACTTTTAGAGGGATGGCAAGAGGCTGCAGGAAGAGGGCCAGCTTTGGTGGCTGCGCACATATCAGTGTAAGGAAGCGTCCCTGGCATTGGGTCCCTGACCCTCCTTTACCTTCTGTGTTCCTTCATTTTCACATAGCAGGGAGTGGATGGACACCTCACCTTCTTCCCAGGGCAGTCATCCGCAACCCTTCAAGCCCTGTGAAAGAAGCTACTCCCACTAGTCCTCTGACTTCATTGGAGGAAGTGGTATCTCTATGAATAAGTATATCCCCTGTCTTCAGGGCACACATGTCAAGCACCCCTCTCTCCTTCCCCATGGTCACAGGAAGGTCTGGTGAAGAGGAGACTCCTAGATCCTCCTCCCAAGAATGCTTGTGGCAGACCCTGCTTTAGGGGCAAACAACGTAGACCGGGCACACGTCCAGCCAGAGAACACGACCTCTCCCCTAGCCACACTCTAAGCAGGCACAAACTTGTCATCAAGAACACCGTATTTTCTGTAAGGCTGTCTACGTCTCCCTCAACCTGGCCCTCTTCTCAAACAGCCTGGGGTCAGGTGGGAGAGGCACAGTTCTGAACAGGAGCGGCTCACTAAGCTCCATGGGGAGGGTGGCAGCTCTCAAACTATTTGATGATGCTCACTTAAGAACATGGGGATGCCGGCCAGGAACGGTGGCTCATGCCTGTAATCCCAGAACTCTGGGAGGCTGAGGTGGGCTGATCACGAGGTCAGGAGATCAAGATCATCCTGACCAACATGATGAAACCCTGTCTCTACTAAAATACAAAAAATTAGCCACTCGTAGGCCCCTGTAGTCCCAGCTACTCAGGAGGCTGAGGCAGGGGAATCGCTTGAACCTGGGAGGTGGAGTGAGCCAAGATCTCCCCACTGCACTCCAGCCTGATGACAGAGCAAGACCATCTTGGAAAAAAAAAAAAAAAAAAAAGCACATGGGGATGCCTAGTGCATTTTCAGCTTTGAGTCTAAAACACAATTTGGTTCAGTAGGAAAATTCCACTTCCTGGGCAGGACTTGCAAGTTGTGAAGCCCATATATCAGCAGAAACTGAGCGTAGAGGGAACAGGAGAAGTCTATTAGAGGCCGTCTCCTATTGGCAGGATGCATAGGCACTCGCTTTTCCTTAAAAAGGGTAAAAGCCAGAATAGGAGGTATCAAGGATGAATAATCCAGTTGCAAATTGTAAAATAAAGATTCTCCAGGAAACTTCCATAAGGAAAAAGAAATAACAAGGAGATGGACTTCGTACCAGTACAGACCTGTGACTTCACTCACTAGATACAATCTAAGTATAAATAAATTTATAACCCCATAAAGACAGGGACCAGTGGTGACCATAGTAGAGGAGGGCATTCAATACATGTCTGTTGAATAATTAAGTGAATGGACGTAAATGGGGGCCACGGGTGGCTGTATGTGTAGCAACTGCTTGCTTTCTACTAACATTTTCTGAGCACTCAATACGCACCAAGTACTGCTGTAGTTCTCTAGCAGCTATGAAGATAGTTAATTCTTGTCCTCAAGTAGTTTATGACTAAGGGTGGGATACAGATTGGCATAACTACCTACAAATAAGACCTCCAGATTCTGTTAGGGAGAACGCAAGGTCCCTGTCTTTGAAGTCAGAAAGGAGTGGGAGATGGGGAAGCCCCTGGTACAGCTTCTACCTGGACACGGCCCTGATCCAAACTGTTCCAAATGAAGTGGAATTGGTTCCAAATTCATTTTTTCATGTTTCCTAGTGTGATGTGATGGTCACCTAGCTAGTAATGGAAGGGATTCAAAAGCCCTGAAATTCACAAGGATGGTGGTGGAGAGACCATTCGTTGTATTACAGAAGGTGCTTTGGAGAGAACAAAGCTCCTGGATTGTCTTAGCTTTTCTTACAATTCCACTCCCTTCCCTGGAAACTAGCTATGCCCAAGTTTAGCTCTGAGATTAATTCTGTCTTCCTCCTCCTCATTATATTTCACATATTCCCTCAAAATTGCTTTGTCTGGGCCTTAATGTGGAGTCAAGTGACTAACTTCTCCATGTACCTGCTGGTTAATGGCTGAACCTGCTCTTGTAACTGAAAGCTGTAGCCTGAGTGAATGGTCCCTAAGCAGGCAAATGAGTGATGAGAATTTCAGACTTGAGGCAGACATTGGGAGGATGAGTATTTTAGGTTGTCAATTGCAACAAGGTTCCTCAAGCCCCTTCCATGCACCCAGGATCCCTCACCCCTTCCCTTTATCCCTGAGGGACCCCAGGGCAAATTTCCCCTGAGAATAGTACTCAGATTTCCTGGCTTCACTGGGGACTTTTGGAATCGAGTAAAAGGCGGGAAAGAAACTGATGTGCCTCAGTGAGGGATGCCTGTGTCCCTCTTTGCAAGATAAGTGTGTGTGTGTGTGTGTGTGTGTGTGTGTGTGTGTGTGTGTGTGTGGTGAGGGTAGTACAGCAGCAGACCCCGGTACCACCTGACCACAGATAAGCCACCAAGGTGAAACTTTGAGTCCAGTAATCACGGGATGAGCAGAGGAAGACTTAGATGCAATGAAGTTGCTGATGACTCAACAAAGACTCAGCAAGAAAAGATTTTCTCAACACAGATCACAGATTTTATCCTTGGTAGAAAGGTGTCTATGTAGCTGGAAAAGCCAATACATACCTGGGGGCTAATTCATTTATTTGGAACACACATATCTAATCTTAGCGACCCAAAGACCTGCATCCCACCTTGTGTGAATATTGACATGCAAAGCCTGTGTCAATCTGGCCGCTAGTATTGGATCTCCGTAGTCAACAGCCCCAGAGAATAAGCCCTGGAAGAAAAATGTATTTGGCTGCTCTTCATGAAAGCCTCTTTTGAAGGGACCACTTTTTGAAATCTTTTCCAGCTGTTATTTCCTTTCTGCATAATCTGAGCCTAATTCAATTTGTGTTCCTTTTTCTTTTCCAGAAGGCAAATTACCCGCATATGGCTCTCTGTAGTTGTGTATATGATCCGCTGGTTTTGGCTGAGAGTTTTACAGAATTGTAAATAAATGACCCCTTCGGTACATGGGAGAAGTGTTCCTTTCGCATTACATGGTTCTGCAATTACACGGAATGATGGCAGTTAGTAAGAGTCTGTGTATTATCTCCAGACCCCTGGGGGTAAAAAGGTCTACAGCTGTGTCCAAATTGGGTTGGGGCACGTCCAGCACATTACGTTACTGTGAGGGAGGGGTGGGGAACACAGCCAAGAATGTCCATGGGTTACATTTTTTTTTTTGAAACCTGACAAAACTTGACTTTGGAAACTGTTCTGTCCGCATCCATCACAAACACTATTTGTAAAGCAAAATATGACTACAGATATGACTTTCCCTCTGATTGAATCATTTTTCCCACCCAGCTCTCATCCCCAGTGTGTTGTGATGCTAGAGGCAGAAAAGGATAAGCAGCCACAGAAAACGGGCCGGAGGAGAAGTGGGATTCGGCATGTAAGCTGTCACCTCGCCAGAATCAATGAGAATCAGGAGTCCCTGAATCGCTGGGGGATGCTGGTGAAAGCGACACTATGTGGGAACAGTTGGTGAATAAAGCTTACCCGGGTCAACGTGCTGCATGGACGTCATTTCTGCCCTCGCACCTCTGGAGCCAGCCTCTGAAATATTGGAGCAAGGCCAGGACCCATGCTGGGTGCACATCTACAGTCTTAGCCACTCAGGAGGCTGGCAAGGCTTGTTTGATACCTTCTCACTCTCCCTTTCCAGAATCTCCCTCCAGACATCTTCCCTTTTAGCACCTATCAACTTGATGCCTGCTAACATGTTAATGAAGTGGTTAAGGTTTATCTTAAGATGTGCCATTTCCCAGGGAAACTATGTTTTAAAACGTGGAAGATACAGGGATTAAATAATTGAGACATCATAGCCATATGTGAATTCCTAATGCTTGTCAGAGTTCTAAACTAGTCTAATTTTCTCCTGCTCAATCTAAAGTCCAGAGCACATGCTCCTGTGTGAGGAAAGACGTTGCTACTCACAGTGTGGTTCCCACACAGCAGCCTTGCTATCACCCGGGAGCTCGCCAGAAAGCAAACCTCAGACCCCTGAATCAGAATCTTCACTGTCATGAAATCCTCAGATAGTTCATATGCACAAAGACATTTGAGAAACATCAGTCTAAGCAAGTGGTTTTCAAACTGTGGGCTGCTACCCATGAAGTCAACTTAGTGGTTGTGACCAAGGCTTTATTTTTATTTTTTTTTTTGAGACAGGGTTTCACTCTGTTGCCCAGGCTGGAGTGTAGTAACACAGATCACAGCTCACTGCAGCCTCGAACTCCTGGGCTCAAGTGATCCTCCTGCCTCAGCCTCCTGAGTGCCTAAGACTGTAGATATGCACCCAGCTATATGTAGTAAATATTGTAAATATTGTAAAACTTATGTCTCGATTGCATATAGAAACATGAATATTGCATCATTGCATAAAATATGTTTTCCCAGTGGTTCATTGTCAAAAACATTTGAAGCCAGTCTATGTTTTGTTCTTTAATAAAGTTCACCCATCAGATTAATACTTACAGCTCATTAATTTAATCCTGTGCCAAGACACCTGAATTAAAATATGCCTTCCAATGTTCCCTCATTTTTGGCATGAAGCTTTATAAGGAATATAGGTTGATCAGTGACTAATATTTACCATATTCCTTCTAGAAAAGAACCTTTCCTGAACAATAGCATGTTTCTTTTTATTAGCTAATGTTATTTAACCTATATTTTTTTGAGTCTTGACTTTGATATGGTTAGGCTTTGTGTCCACACCCAAATCTCATACTGAGTTGTAATTCCCATAATCCCCACGTGTCAAGGGAGAGACCAGGTGGAGGTAATTGAATCATGGGGAGAGGTCCCTCATGCTATTATTGTGATAGTGAGTTCTCATGAGATCTGATGGTTTTAAAAGGGGCTTTTGCTCAGCATTTCTCCTTCCTGCCACCTTGTGAAGAAGGTGCCTTGCTTCCCTTTTGCTTTCCAGCATGATTATAAGTTTCCTGAGGCCTCTCCTGCCATGCTGAACTGTGAGTCAAACCCCTTTCCTTTATAAATTACCCAGTCTCAGGCAGTTCTTTCTAGCAGTATGAAAATGGATTAATACAGACTCCCAGTTATTTTTGGGGCCACATCTAATACTAAGTACAGTTGATCCTTGAACAATATGGGTTTGAACTGGGTGCATCCACTTATACATGGACTTTCTTCTGCCTCTGCCACTGGGGACAGAGAGACCAAACCCTCCTCTTCCTCCTCAGCCTCAGCCTCAACCTACACAACCTGAAGACGAGGATGAAGATCTTTACGACGATCCACTTCCACTTAATAGTAGATATATTTTCTCTTATGATTTTAATAACATTTTCTCTAGCTTACTTTTGAAGAACATAGTACATAATACCTACAAGATACAAAATATGTGTTAATCAACTGTTTATCATTGGTAAGGCTTCCGATCAATAGTAAGCTGTTAGTTATGTTTTTCAGGAGTCAAAAGTTATCTGCAGATTTTGGACTGCATGCGGTGTTAGGAATGAACTATAACAGTGATTATATTAGTATCATTATTCTTTTCCATTAACTTCTTAAGAGTCATGCTATATACTTGTTAGTCACCTCATAGCAGGAGATTAGAAAGGTTGTCAACCCAGCATAGATTAGAAAATTGGATGGTGGGAAATAAAAGGCCCTGTGTCTAGACAATTTTTTTCTTGTGACTTTCTGCACCATGGAGGCCCATTCTGTGAAGTCACGTGTGATTCCAAAGTGGGAGAGAATATGGGGCTGAGTGTCTGTGCTATGTTTATCCTATGGGATTAAACCGGCACAGGGCGTTAATGTTCTGAAACACACCTGTGTGTTCTGAATGTTTACCTCTTAGGATATGTATACATTGAGGGTACCAAAAGTATCTACCTTATGGGATTTTGTGAAGACTACACGCATTAACTGAATCGGATTCACTATACAGATACTTATTCAACTCCTACTGTGTACTGGATATTGTGGCAGATGCTGGGAATATGTAGAAAAATAGTTCCTGCTCCTGAGGGTTTTCTAGCCTAGCAAGGAAGCAGATAAACAAGTATAGTATTTGCCAGGTTCAGTGGCTCATGCCTGTAATCCCAGCACTTTGGGAGGCTGAGTATAGTATCTGCCAGGCGCAGTGGCTCACACCTGTAATCCCAGCATTTTGGGAGTCTGAGGCGGGCACATCGCCTGTGTCCAGGAGTTTGAGACCAGCTTGGGCAACAAGGGGAAACCTCATCTCTACAAAAAATACAAAAATTAGCTGGGCATGGTGGCTCGTGCCTGTGGTCCCAGCTACTCAGGAGGCTGAGGTGGAAGGATTGCTTGAGCCTAGGAAGCAGAGGTTGCCGTGAGCCGAGATCATGCCACAGCACTCCAGCCTAGATGACAGAGCAAGACCCTGTCTCAGAAGAAACCCAAAAAACAACAAAAAAAGACAAGTACAGTATCAATTTTCATAGTGCAGATGGTCAACAAACAAGTACGGTCATGCATCATTTAACAACAGGGATATATTCTGAGAAATGTCTCACAGGTGATTTACTGTTGTGTGAACATCATGGGATGTACCACTTACACAAACCTAGATGGCATAGCCTGCTACACACCTAAGCTATACGGTAACCTATTGCTCCTACGGTACGAACCTGTACAGCATGTTATATGAATACTGCAGACAGTTGTAACCCAATGGTATCTGAGTCTCTAAACAGAAAAGGTACAGTACAAATACTGTATAAAGATAAAAAATGGTACACCTGTATGTGGCACTTACTATGAATGGAGCTTGTAGGACTGGAAGTTACTGAGGGTGGGTGGGTGAGTGGTGAGTGAATGTGAAGGCCTGGGACATCGCTATGCTACTGTAGATTCTGTAAACACTGTACACCTAGGTTACACTAATTTTATTTAAAAATAAAGTAACTGTGCTATGTAATGGCTATCATATCATTAGGTGAAGCAAATTTTTCAGCTCCCTTATAATCTTATGGGTCTACCGTTGTAAATGTGGTCTTCCATTGACTAAAATGTCATGATGTGGCACCTGACTGTACACTGCTTCAACAGTTTCCTAATGCATTTCCCTACTTCCATTCTTTTTCCTTCAGCAACTCTCTATGGGTCCACTAGGAAATGCAAGGTCCTTCTGCAGGGCATTAAGGCCCTACCTTGCCCCTGCCTGCCTCTGCAAGACATCTCCTACCCAGCTTTCCCTTGCTTATTCTGTTCCAGCAACATCGGTGGTCCACTGCTACTCTCTGAGCACACCAAGCAGGCCTGACTCCGGGCCTGCCTATATAACCTCTGTGTGGACCACTTTCATCTACAGGGCTCACGTCTCCCTTTCCTCAGGCCTCTGTTCATATGCCACCTTTCCAGAAGACCCCACCTCAAGGACACACTCCCACCCTCCGTTACTCTTCACTCCTCTACTGTACGAACTTTTCCCCACAGCACTAAGCACTGATATATAGTGTGATGGTTCATTTTACTGTCAATTTGGCTGGGCCACAGCACCCAGATATTTGGTCAAACATTCTAGATGTTTCTATGAATGTGCTTTTAAGATGAAAGTAACATTTGTATTAATAGACTGAGTAAAGCACATTATCCTCCATAATGTAGTTGGGGCTCATCCAATCACCTAAGGGCCTTAATAGAAACAGACTGACCTTCCAAGCAAGAAGGAATTCTTCTAGCAGAAAGCCTATGGACTCCAACTGCAACATCAACTGTCTCCAGCCTGCCAGCCTGGCAGATTTTAGACTTCCAGATCTACACTTCATGAGCCAATTTCTTTTTTTGTTGTTGTTTCTTTGAGACGGAGTTTTACTCTTGTTGCCCAGGCTGGAGGGCAATGGCACAATCTCAGCTCACTGCAACCTCCGCCTCCCGGGTTCAAGTGATTCTCCTGCCTCAGCCTCCCACGTAGCTGGAATTATAGGCACATGCCACCTCACCTGGCTAATTTTTGTATTTTTAGTAGAGACGGGGTTTCATCATATTGATCAGACTGGTCTCAAACTCCTGACCTCAGGTGATCCACCCACCTCGGCCTCCCAAAGTGCTGGGATTATAGGTGTGAGCCACCGCTGGCTGAGCCAAATTCTTAAAATAAATCCCTATCTTTTGATGGTGCTTCTCGAGAACTGTAACTGATACATATATTTCTGTTTGTTTTCCTGGACCAGAAGATATACTACACAAGTGCAGGGACTTTGTACCATTCAATACTGTACCCCACCTTCAATACATTTTTGTTGAAAGAAGTGACTAAGAATTACAAGCTGGAAAAAAATGCTATTAAAGGGAATAAACAGGATAACAGTCAACAAATAGGGAGAAATTTTCCTTCTTATACTGGGTTGAAGTGTCCCCCCAAAATTCTTATCCACGGAAGTCTCAGAATGTGACCTTATTTGGAAATCATCTTTGCAGATATAATTAAACTGACATGAGGTCACATTGCATTAAGCCACATTTTTTTATTTTTTATTTTTTGAGAAGGAGTCTCGCTCTGCTGCCCAGGCTGGAGTGCAGTGGTGCAATCTCAGCTCACTGCAACCTCTGCCTCCTGGGTTCAAGCAATTCTTGTGTCTCAGCCTTCTGCATAGCTGGGATTACAGGCATGCGCCATCACGCCTGGCTAACTTTTGTATTTTTAGTAGAGACAGGGTTTCACTATGTTGGCCAGGCTGGTCTTGAACTTTTAACCTCAAGTGATCTGCCCACCTCGGCCTTAAAAAGTGCTGGGATTACCGGTGTGAGCCACTGTGCCTGGCCACTAGTAGCATCTTTGTAAAAAGAGAAAATAGGCACTCAGAAGACTTAGGGCAGAGAATGCTGGAGCCCACCAAGTGAAGCCACAGAGGCAGGAGGGTAGAACACCATGAGACACTGGAGGTGAGGAATGCCGAGACTGTGGGCAAACACCAGAAATGACACAGAGATAAGATGGCTGCTCCCAAGAGCCTTCAGCAGCTACTGGCCCTGCCGACACATTGATTTCAGACTTCCAGCTTCCAGAACTGTAAGACAATACACTCCTGTTGTTTCAAGCCACCCAGTTTGTGGCACTGTTTTGGCAGCCTAAGAAACTCATCCAGCCCTCAACCAGTTCCCCAGATCGTACGATCCAACTGCCGGCACCCACACATCTTGGCAGAGTTGCCTTTTCCTTGTGGACCACCCAGGGGCTGAGCACCACCTCCCATCTGGCCGTCCGACAACCTGCATCTAGACATGAGCAAGGCCATAGAATTTTGCACAAGGAGCTGAGCTGGGGAGTTTTACAGTTTTGGGCTTCAACGGCATCACGAGCTTTTTCAAAACTGCGGTGTCCTGGTTGAGAAGAGACAAGCCTCAAATTTTGCTGGGAATCAAGACTGGAACACGTGATGTTCCAGTGTTCCAGTCTGCACAGTGGGATGTCAAGAGCCCACGAGGACTGGAAGCACTCAACAAGCTTTTGGTGCATTAAATTCAAAGGGCTGGAAACATTATATATGAAGTGGTCTCCCAGATTTCCATAATCTGCTGTCACCCAGAGCCTTTGCAGAGCTGCTGCCTGGGAAAGGCTGGGAGGGCCACGAGGTCCTGTGCGGCTGGTGTGAATGCTGTTGGCTGCTTTGAGTGTGTGGCTCTGGAAGGGAGTGCATCGCGGAGCCAAGGGCGGGCTCCCTTGGCATGAACCCTTATTGGCTCTTGTAGCGCTCAATACTTTGTAGTTTATCGTGGTTTGTAATCGCATATTTATGTGATTATTTTGTCTGGAAGGATCCTTGTCTTTGTTGCCAAAAATCCCCAGCAGGACAGGGATTAAGATGCTTTTGCTCCCAGTGGTGTCTGCAGTGCATAGCATGTGCCCAGATTGCAATAGGCACTCAAATACTTACTAACCGAAGTGAGATGTATAAATACAAGTTAACTTAAGGATGCTAAATGCACCCTGCTAAGGATGGCTAAAGTCTCTTGGAAATAAGCTCACATTTTACCATAGCACTCCACTTCCCATATGGCCCAATTGACAAAAATTCCCCTCCTCTTATCTTTACATGGAGGACTTCAGCTACCAACTCATGAGAGTTCTTCCTTCCAACTTTATTTTTAAGGTAGTCAACTTTCCCCTACCCTAAAAGGAAAAATTTTTTTTAAATTCACTTTATTCAAAAAGACGCAGACTGGTTCCTGGGGTTTCTGCCCTTCTAGGGGAAAGTGCCATGTTTAATAAAACTTTTTTTTTTTTTTTTTTTTTAGGGATGGCATCTTGCTATGTTGCCCAGACTGGCCTTGAACTCCTGGGCTCAAGGGATCTCCCTGCTCCAGCGTCATGAGTAGCTAAGACTAGAGGCATGAGCCACTGCAGCCACCAAAGGAAATCCTACGTGGAATTCTGATCCAAAACAGGAAACCAGTTGAACACTGAGCCACTGTGAGTGCAGTGCTGGGAGCAAGGAGCACTCAGTCTTCACAGGCCTCTTGTTTGTGAGCGCCTAAGGCAGCTCCCATGAGCATCTAGAGCATTTTTGGTTTGAAAATCCCACCCTGGGAATCTCAGATAGGGAGAGTGTAAGGGTACCCACACACAGTAGTACCTGGGCCTTCAGACCTTGACTCAGATTGAAATGCTTTCACCACAACCAGACCCCAGAGGTGGCCGACCCAGATTCTAGATTTCAGCTCTCAAGAGAAATGTACCTCTCCATCTCCTTGTTTGTTGGGTAAAAAGATGACTTGCTTCACAAAACTGGGTGTCAGGACAAAACACAGTACAGCCATGTAAGAAAAATAACTTTGTTATTAAGCACATACAATCATATAAAAAGTACTTCATAGCATCATGGCCATAATTATTTGAATGCTAGCTTGACTATTATATGGACCTATTACAAACAATGAACAACAGAGCTACTGCAGTACATGACTGGTCACTGTGAAAGAAAAACAGACCCATGGCACACATCAAAGTCCTAAGGGGACTTGCTTTGATCCCCTGGAGGACAAAAGGGTCCTTTTCTATAATTTCCCTAAAGCAGTAACATTTGTTGAAGGAGGATGTGAAGTTCATGATTGTATGCCTTAACAATTATAGTCATGGTGTTTGGTTTTCCAAATGGAAAATTATTTTTTGATTTGTTATGAGACAGACATATTGACTGTGCCAGGAAAAAATGCATCTACTGCCCTGAACTCATTATTAATGACTTTGGACGGCTCTATTCAAACTCGTTGTTTGGCCTGGATTTATGCAGTTACTTTTCTTTTCAGGAAGGTTATCTGAAAGATGTTAAGTCTGCTGAATGAGGCTGCTGTGGGTTTCTGAGAGACAGGCTGAGATGTGGGGAGAGATGGTGGGGAGCAACACCCAAAATCTGATGGGGGAGTTGCTGCCTGAAAACCCACAGTGACGCCTGCCCTGGAGAAGCCTTCCCTTGCTTACCTGGGAACAGGGCTCACCAGGCCCATGGTAATTATAAACCTTGCACAGATGACCAAAGCCAGGGTGCTCTTCACTGGTATTTGGTGGGCTAATACTCCCCTCTCCTTCCTTCCAAAACCAATGAACATTTATTATTGACCTATGTTTGGCTATGGCACACCTGTCTGAGTTTATACAGTAGAAATGACTTCGTTTGGTCAATGAATCCGATGGCAGTTGTGGGGCATTAACTCAGAAGGTGAGAAAAGGCACCATCCTCTCTGCAGCCCCCCTCCCTTCTGACACAGTGTAGCTTATAATGTCTCCCTCTGGAACTGGGGAGGGGCAGGGGGATTTTTCTAAACTAAAATGCATGCCCTCCATGTACTATTTTCCCTCCTTTTTTTTTTTTTTTTTTTTTGAGATGGAGTCTCGTTCTGTCTCCAGGCTAGAGTGCAGTGGCATGATCTTGGCTCACTACAACCTCTGCCTCCCGGCTTCAAGCGATTCTCCTGCCTCAGCCTCCTGAGTAGCTGGGACTACAGGAATATGGCACCATGCCCGGATATTTTTCTTTTTGTATTTTAGTAGAGATAGGGTTTCAACATGTTGATCAGGATGGTCTCAATCCTGACCTGGTGATCTGCTTGCCTCGGCCTCCCGAAGTTCTGGGATTACAGGCATGAGCTACGGTGCCTGGTCCCATGCACTACTTTCAATAGCATATTCCTATTCCCATTGCTTCCCAAGAACAGAGGCAACTTATGAGGTCCTAGTGATGAGGCTGCAAACACTGAAGTCAACATTTCTACTAACAGGTTGAGGAGGTGTACAAAGATCTCTTTTTTCACTATAAACCATGAAATGACCTAGAGGCGTAGCAAATTTTACCCCAGAATTGGCTTTCCCGTTAGGTTTTGAGCAGAAGTCCTATTTAGACAGTAAAGCTTTTTCTATCCACAGCTAAAAGATACATTCGAAATAATGCTGCCCTATAATGTCCTATCTTTGAAAAATATAATTTGGGCATACAAAGTATGTATCAGCTTGCAGTAGTAAAGGTTTTGAAAATCTGAGTATTAAAAATTATTTTCTAAATTAACTTGGTCCAGCAATTGATGTTATAAAATACAGGTTACTATAAGTTTTGCTGGAGAATATTATCTGGAATGGTTTCATGAAATCTAGATACTACTACTTTCCATTAATTCTCTTAATATATTATTCCAGCCTATGGTCAAACATGTAGTTTTGTTGCATTTTATGAGCATTTGACAATAAAGATCATATTTCTAAACACAGTTCACTGACAAAGAAAAGGTATTAAAATTCCTCATTGAAAAATAATCAAAGATGGACCTAGCCATCTCTCATACAGCCTGTGCAGTTTTTTTTTTTTTTTTTTTTTTTTTTTTTTAACATTCATTCATCCACACCCTTTAAATACCACGCTCCACAAGCAGGCAAACATTAAATATATTCCAGATGGGAATCAACAGCTGTTTGGTTCCTCTCTTCATAAACCCGTGGTTGGCGTGGCCCTCTGTCATGAGTGCTGAATTTTGCGGAGAGGAGGAGGAAGATGCTAGGCAAAGAACACTAAGAATGTGTTTGCTTTCACTTTAAAAACGTTAGTGGACAGTCAGCAGGGATTTTGCATAAATAAGAAATAAAGGAGCAAAGTGTTCATCAAAGACTCAGCCACTCGCTGACTGACATGAGTCCTGCATTTCCAACATCGTAGGAAGAAGGGAAGGAAGACTCTTGCCGCTAGAGATTTGCAAAGCCCCTTCCTATCAGTTTTTTTTTCTTCCTTTTTCTGAGACAAGAGTCTCGCTCTGTTGCCCAGGCTGGAGTGCAGTGGCATGATCTTGGCTCACTGCAACCACCACCTCCTGGGCTCCAGCGATTCTCCTGCCTCAGCCTCCCTAGTAGCTGGGACTTCAGGCGCATGCTACCACGCCCGGCTAATTTTTTTGTACTTTTAGTAGAGATGGGTTTTCACCATGTTAGCCAGGATGGTCTCCATCTCCTGACCTCGGTTATCTGCCCACCTTGGCTTACTAAAGTGCCAGAATTACAGGCCTGAGCCACCTCGCCCAGCCTCCTATCATTCTTAAGGGAAAAGACAGAAAGGTGGCATTTGAACACAAGAGGGATTTTCTTGAAGCCAGCTTTCACAGCAGCGGAGCTAAATGATGTGACCTAAAAGGCAGAGGCCAAAAAGCCAAAAAGAAATGGGAACGGACATGGCAGGATGGGATAGTCCAACATGAGTGAATATAGGAGAACCATCATTTGTGAAGCTCAATGTAAGAGTGAAAGTTTCCCACAAAGGTAGATGAAGAGCCACTCTGTGTGTTCAATGAGAAAGTGGAATATAAGTAACCTATAAGCTGCTCATTGGAACCAAGAGGCCCCTCGACAAGGTTACAAAGGAGCAGATCATCCTTCTGGTCTCTTGCTCCTGGTGCTTCTGGATCCACAGAAAACCTTGGCAGGAACATGCTTTCCTTTGGGACCCAGAGGTGCTCTGAGAAAACACTCTAACTCACTGGGAGGCTGAGAAATAGAACCTTTTCTCAACTGCTTCTCACGTTGCAGGGGAAAAGAAACCAAAGAGAAGGCCTTCGAGAACTGGAACTTGGACTAAAGAAAATTAAGGAACAATGGGAATAGGAAGGAAGTTTCTGCAAACAAGGAAAACCATTTTTTTTCCTCTCCATCCAAGATAACTTTCAAGAGTGTATTATTCTCAACATGTTGGCAAGCTTGACTGGCTCCAGAAAAGGACTTCTAATACCCAAGGAGAACAAATTTACCTACCACTGCTGATGGTGTTAGTGAGGTCAGCCGAAGCCAGCAACCTCCTTGTAGCTTGAACCCCACTGTACATTGGTTCAGCCTGAATCATGGCACCTAATGGCACCTTCTGGGCACCTGCTCAGAACCAGGAATTCTGCACCTCTAAAGTCAGCCACTTTATTGAACAAATTATCTGTGATTTATAGAGCAGGCTTCATTCTTGATTAAACAGCTTAAAAATACTCTAGCAAACCAGGGCCCATTGTTTTAATGTGAATCAGGGCATTTCACTTTCTGTTTTTTGAAAAGAGGATTTAATTTTCTTACCTAAATAGACTACTTACAGATAAGCATGGCATAAAACATTAAGCACCATATTTGAAGTTTAGAATGTAGCCATCTATGTAACAGTAACTATATCACTGTAATTCTTTTCTATCTTCTCTAAACTCCGCTCAATTCTCTCCTCTCTTTAATTTGGGAAACAAGGTTGGATAAGGGGATAAAATATTTAAAGTCTATTAGAAGGACAAGAAAAAGAATTCTACACCAAAGTACAACTACAAATCTGTCCTCCCACCCCTTTTTAATTGAAGATCCCTAATTCTGATACCAGAGGAGTTAGTCTATTCTGAACACACATCTTAAAAGCAGCCTCACATTTTCTTAGAGCTCACTTTGCCATTTTCCCCCTTTTTGATACTCTGCCAAATTTAACTTGAAAAATTTATGATTCAAAACACAGTGAGAGTACTTAAATCCAAAGTTCCTGAAAAAGTAGGATGTAAAAGAAAAATTACAATGCAAACCACTCCAACACACTCTTAGCGAGAAGCACGTAAATCAATCGTTCACTCCCTCGTGTCTGCAGGTCTAGGAGGGGACTCTGAATATAGTATTATATTTGGAAGAAGAGGAGTAGGAGTAGAAAGAAGTCAGGAGAAGAGAAGAGAAAAACGTATGTTTTCTAGGTCTCCAGTGGTGAGTTTTCTCTTTAGAGGGTTTAACCGCAGGTGAAATGATCTTTCCCTTCCTTTGGCATGACGGTGCTGGGGTGCACTATGGATAGAAGCGTCTGGGGGCTCTCAAGTCTCTTGTCTCAATTCTTCTTGGGTGATCATCTCCAGAGCCCAGGTCCATGGCTTCTGGGTAGCTGGGAAATTCCTGAGGTAATGGGAACTCCTCTGCTGAAGAGTGAGTCCGGTGTGGGAACACCTTTTCCTGCAGCTCAGTGATGTCATTGCGGATGTCAGCCAGCATAAGTAGCAGGAAGTCGAAAGAACCAGGGGGTCCCTGTGTACATGGGAGGAATCAATGTAGAGACAGATAGCAATGGCCTTTGGGGCTCCATGACTTGCTAGTCCCGATGCTTGCTGGCAACTACTTTCTCAATAACTCTGTGCCCCAAATGGCATCAGTGTGAGGACTGCTACAGGAGCCTGGGGGTCCTCCACATCATCTTCTAATTCTCTCACTTCGCAGATGAGCTTTGGTGATGTATTCACCTCTCCTCCCTCCTAACTCTAGGCTTTATCAAACCCAGGAGAAGACAGAATATAAAAATAACTCTTCTAGTTTACTTTCCAAAGCAATCTGGAAGATGCTTCTGAAGGCAGCGGAGCAGTGGTTAAGAGACTGGGGTTCTGTTGGGTTTGAGTTTCATCTGTGCCACTTACTAGCTGTGTGGTCTTAATTTCTTATGGTTCAGTTTCCCCAGCTGCAAAATGGGGATAATAATAGTCCCAACTTTATAGGGTTTTATAGGGTCCATAAGTGAGGATTTAAATAAGTAAATGCATGTAAAGGGCGTTGAGCATAATATGTATTTAAAAATGTTATCTGGGCTGGGCGTGGTAGCTCACATCTGTAATCCTAGCACTTTGGGAGGCTGAGGCAGATGGATAACTTGAGCCTGGGCAACATGGTGAAACCCTGGCTCTACAAAAAATATAAAAAAAATTTAGCCAGGCATGGTGGCGGGCGTCTGTGGTCCTAGCTACTTGGGAGGCTGAGGTGGGAGGACTGCCTGAGCCTGGGAGGTCGAGGCTGCAGTGAGCTGAGATTGCACCACTGCGCTCCAGCCTGGGTGACAAAGTGAGACCCTGTCTCAAAAAAAAATGCCGTTATTTTTTAAAAATGAAATCATTAAATGTTTAAAAGATGCCTGACTATGAGCACAAACTAAATGAAGTTGGGAGGATGTTGTAAAGACGTCAGCTCCACATTGACTAGGAAAGGTCCAAACAAAAGCTTCCTAATTTTTCTAAGTATTGAGTACCCTACATCATCATATAGTATTTATGAAGCCTTAATTTCATAAAGCCCTGTGTGGGGCATGGTAAAAAAGAAATGCACAAACACACATGTTCTGGGTTGTCAGAAGCTTGTAATAAAATTGTTTTCACTTCTCACAACCGCTGCAGCAGCTAGCCCTGTGGAAGCAGAGCTTACACTGAGAAGCACTAAGAGAGGCATAGTATTTTGATATCACTCGACCCTCACAATAACCACTTGAGGTATGGCAGATCAAATTCCACTAGCGCCACCCCACAGGTGGGGAAATGAATGCGCAGAGACCCTCAGTGATGTCAGACGTCACGGTCAGAAAGCTAGCAGGTAGACGAGTTGAGATGAAACCCACAACTCCCACCTCTGTGGCCACAGCTGTTGGATTTTAGAAATGATACTGACTTCTTCAGAAGCAGTGAAGTGGTTTGAATTTTCTATGCTTTTGAATACTACTAATTCTCATTTTTAGTCTCCCAGATACTATGCATATTTGCAGTTAATTTCTTATCAGGTCCTTAACAGCCTTGCATGTTTCTGCACTTTTTAGAGGAGATAGCCATCTGACCTGCTAGAGTTGTAGCAGTGGTTAAATTCTCAATTATGCAGAGTTATAATTTAAATCCATAGATTTCTTTCCTAGACCTTTCAAATGTTTTATGATAATGCTTGGAAAGAGACTCATGGCATAGTAGGGTTTTGAGCTTTAAGAGAAGACATTTCAAATAAAGATTAGCCATGATGGCCAGGTGCCGAGGTTCACACCTGTAATCCCAGCACTTTGGGAGGCCAGGGCAGGTGAATCACGAGGTCAGGAGTTTGAGACCAGCCTGGTCAAGATGGTGAAACCCCATCTCTACCAAAAATACAAAAATTAGGCCAGGTGCAGTGACTCATGCCTATAATCCCAGCACTTTGTGAGGCTGAGGTGGGTGGATAATGAGGTCAGTAGTTCAAGACCAGCCTGGTCAAGATGGTGAAACCCCATCTCTAAAAACAAAAATAACAACAACAAAAAAAACCAAAAAATACAAAAATGAGCTGGGTGCAGTGGCACATGCCTGTAATCCAAGCTACTCAGGAGGCTGAGGCAGGAGAATCGCTTGAACCCGGGGGATGGAGGTTGCAGTAAGCTGAGATCACCCCATTGCACTCCAGCCTGGGTGAGAGAGACTCCCTCTCAAAAAAAAAGGAAAAGAATAATTAGCCATGATAAAAGAAAAAACAACAACAGAAAACAAATTTGAAAAATAAATCCAAACTAGCAGCTTAGGGTTTCTATGACTCTCTTCCCAACCACAGAGTTCTATTCAGGTGGGCTGAGTGGCATCAGGAAGGGGCAGGCTTTTGCTACTAGACCAACCTATAGGCTCATCAGAGCTGCGTCCCTGAGAATGTTTCCCTGGGGAAGCAGGACAGAGAGTGCTACTTACTGGAGACCCTCTGGGCCCAGGCGCTCCTCTCTCTCCCTAAAAAGAGAAAGGCCAGGGTTAGCTTTCTAGAGCACGTGGCTGCCACAGCAATGGTCTCTATTTATACACCCGCCATAACCACTTCCCTGCACAAAACCACAAATATTTTCTATAGAAACCATATATAAAACTGAGCTGGACTCATGGGACCACTTATTCGAACAGGATGCTTGGGTTAAGTGTCTCTCGTTCTGATTTCCCTCGAGTCCATATACTTTCAAACCTTCCTGGCAAAAGGAACATTCCTATTTCCCAGCAGCATGTGGAGTAGCAAACTTTCTGAAGTAACTCACACTGACTTCTTTGTGAGGCAAAAAAGAGCTGGCAGCTCTCAAAGGGGAACTACCCGCTTGCAAAAGAATGGAGTATCTCCTGTTCCTGACTTGAAAATCTCTCAGAAATGGAAACACACAGAAAACTATCCTGTGAAGCAACACTGGTTAAAGAGAAAAACACATATGACTATCACAAAGCAGAGGCTTATTTAAAATGTATTGGGGTCATTTTTCCTATGAGTGGTTGTGGTGGTTGTTTTTGTCTTCTGGGATGATTTTGCAATTTAAGAAAGTGGCTACTCAGATTTTGTTACAAGCTTTGGGGAAAAAGTTGCATCTGGTATCTGTGTTTCAGTTTTGCTGGATGCAAAATGGGGATGGTAAACAGCATCTGTTGAGCTTTCCCAGACGCTAGTGCAAGAGACAGAAAATGAGAGACCCTCAGGCTGGGAGCAGTGGCTCATGCCTGTAATCCTAGCACTTTGGGAGGCCAAGATGGGCAGATCACCTGAGCTCAGGAGTTTGAGGCCAGCCTGGGTAACATGGCAAAATCCCGTTTCTACCAAAAAATCCAAAAGTTATCCAGGAGTGATGGCATGTGCCTGTGTTCCCAGCTACTTGGGAGGTTGAGACAGGAGAGCTCAGCTTGAGCTCAGGAGGCGGAGGTTGCAGTGAGCTGGGATTGTGCCACTGCACTCCAGCCTGGATAACAGAGCCAGACCCTGTCAAAAAAAAAAAAAAAAAAAATCAAGGCCGGGCACGGTGGCTCACGCCTGCAATCCTAGCACTTTGGGAGGCTGAGGTCAGTGGATCACCTGAGGTCAGTGGATCACCTGAGGTCAAGAGTTCCAGACCAGCCTGACCAACATGATGAAACCCCATCTCTACTAAAAATACAACAATTAGCTGGGTGTGGTTGTGGGCACCTGTAATCCCAGCTCCTCACGAGGCTGAGCCAGGGAGAATTGCTTGAACCGGGGAGGTGGAGGTTGTAATGAGCCGAGATTACGCCACTGTACTCCAGCCTGGGTAACAGAGCAAGATTCCATCTCAAAAAAAAAAAAAAAACAAATTGAAAGGGGAGAGCTTTAGCTTATGAGGACCACTCATAACACTTACCTTAGAACCATCTCTTCCTGGTGCTCCTGGTGGACCCTACAATACAAAAGGATCTGGTTTAACCAAAGGCAAAAACACATTTTCCCCACACAGGAAGTGGATCTCTGGTAAGATACTGACCACAGGGCCCCTTCGGCCTTGTTTAATGTGGGACAAATCAGGAGATGGTCCCATGGGTCCCATTGAGCCCCGAGGGCCGGGCTGCCCAGGAGGGCCTGGCATACCGGGGAAGCCTGGGCTTCCCTTTGGTCCTGGTGAGCCTGTAATCAAAGAACACCTCATTAGCTCACAGCACACGAGAAGGACAAAAGGCCCTGGCTAACAAGAGTCCAGTGCTCCTGCAGCCATTTCTGTTTGCACTCTCTCTGCCTTTGCCTTCTGACATCTGCATCAGGATGTCCCACGGGCATTTTAAACTTGATATGATGAAAAGTGGCTTCCCTATCTTCCTCTTTTCACACACCATCAATCACCTGTCCACTCAAATAAAAAACTGGAGTCTTCCTCCGTATTTCCCTATTTCTAAAGCCCCGTTTGAATCAGTGGCCAGCTCCTGTGCATTTCACCTCCTTCACATCTCACAGCTGTCTGCTACCCCCTGTTTCCTGGATCACAGCAGAGTAGTGACCATCACGGTGGCCAAGTGGTTATCGTGGCCGGAGAGCAGTTAAGAGGACAGGTTTGAGCATCAGGGAGACTTGGGTTTAAATCCTTCATAGGTTGCCTGAGCTCTCTGAGCCTTAGTTTCTCATCTCATCTGGGCTAATAAAAATCCTCTTATAGAGTAGTTCTATGAAATGAGATTCCAGATATAGACATATCACTCAGTATAGTACTCTGCACATATTAAGTACGAAAACAAATCTGTGAGGCCTTCCTTCTATTTGCTTTCACTCTTGCCTCATTGCTAGTCTCTGCCCCACATCAGTCTTGTTCACCCTTTGCCCATTTTTGACATTTCTATAGCGATGACATATCAAAAACCAGTCTTACTTTGTAACCCACCTACTTTTGCCCTTTTGGTGCAAATGTCTCAAGGCACTGGGTGGGTTAGCAAACTCACTCTCTTGTGCAGGCCCCAGAGAAATGTCCAGTACTTCTTGGTGATGGGTAGGAAATGTTCTTCTGGCCAAGATTTGCCACAGATACAAGGCATGCTGTGGGATGAGTCAGGGGCTCTGGGGAAGATGATCGCACCCCAAGGCCCAGAAGCATAGGTCATGCTTAGGATTCCAGCTGGAGCAGGAGAAATGAAAATGTCCCCTTGCCCCACAACTCTAGCATGGAGTAAGTCATAACAATCTACCACTGGGAGAAGGGCAAGTTGGGGGAGAGAACCCCTCTGTTGCACAGGTGTGTGTGTGTAGGGGCTGCTGAAACCTAAAGAGTATAAACACAGAAAAATCTACTGGTAACCTAGGCCTCCACTAAGCATAAGGCAATAGCATCCTACCACTGGAGGAATTATTTGAAGACTGTGGAACACGAAGTAAATATAGTGGCAATAAAGCCAAAACCCAGTTCAGTTATTCATTGGACTGACTCAGCTTCCCATGGCAGTGGCCTGACCAAAGAAGAGGTACCCCTCTCCAGGAGTGATAGCTATGTCCCTTTCTCTACTGTTTCTCTGCAAATGATGTCTGGCATTCAATCAAAAATTTTCAGGCACATAGGAAAAAGGGCTGGGCACGGTGGCTCATACCTGTAATCCTAGCACTTTGGGACTCTGAGGTGGGCAGATCACTTGAGGTCAGGAGTTTGAGAGCAGCCTGGCCAACATGGTGAAACCCCATCTCTACTAAAAATACAAAAATTAGCCAGGCGCAGTAGCGGGTGCCTGTAATCTCAGCTACCCAGGAGGCTGAGGCAGGAGAAATACTTGAACCCAGGAGGTGGAAGTTGCAGTGAGCCAAGATTGCACTACTGCACTCCAGCCTGAGTGACAGAGTGAGACTCCATATTTAAAATAAAAAAAAGGGAAAACCAAAAACCACATTGTCAAGTGATAGAACAATCAGCAGAACAATTCTCAGAGGAAACCCAGATGTTGGAATGATGAGCTATGGGGCTTTAAAATAACAGTATGTGAAAGGTGCTAGTGGAAAAGATAAACAGCTTGTCTGAACAGATGAGTGTTCAAGACACTGGGTGAGATGGAAATTAAATGAAAAAAGTCAAATGGATATAAAAAATATACTATCATAGATTAAAACAAGGCTCATCAGCAGACTGCTCGCAGCTGAGCAAAGAATCAGTGGAAAAAGTAAGTCAATAGTTACTCAAAGTGAATCACAAAGAGGAAAATAAAATGAAGCATCCAAAAGAGGTGAGATAATACTGAACCATCTAATGTAAGTGTAATTGGAGTTCAGGGAGAAAAAGAAAACCCTGTAGTAGCTCCCCTCTTCATAAAGAATAAAGCTCACACTCCTCAGCGTAGTGTGCTTGTTCATTCTTGTCTTTCAGGCCAAACATTTTCCCCACAATTGCCGCTTTCCTCATAGTCCCCATCCTCCCTGAATAAACCATGTCACAGCACACGATCCAGCTCAGACTACTCTTCTCTCCTCTCCTGCCTCGTCTCCATCCCCACAGATCACCCATCTTCAAAAACGTCTTAACATCTCCCCCATCACACAAATGACTATCCTCAGACAGGCACAAAAACAGATGACTTGTTCTTAAACTTGGTATAGTCTCAGCGCTGTGTGGATACAGGCCTCGGAAAGTAAGAATTAACTGCTTACTTCATTGTACGTGCTGGCAGCATATCTATAATGTATGTTTATATACATTCGCACACTGCACATGTGTTTTCTGTTTATGCATACCATTTTCTTCTGAGCATTCATAACATTTACAAATTGGGGCCAGGTGCAGTGGCTCATGCCTGTAATCCCAGCACTTTGAGAGGCCGAGGTGGGCAGATCACTTGAGGTCAGGAGTTTGAGACCAGCCTGGCTAACAGGGTGAAACCCTGTCCCTACTTAAAATACAAAAATTAGCTGGGCATGGTGGTGTGCGCCTGTAATCCCAGCTGCTGGGGAGGCTGAGGCAGGAGAATCTCCTGAATCTGGGAGACAAAGTTTGCAGTGAGCCGAGATTGTGCCACTGCACTCCAGCCTGGGCAACAGAGCGAGACTCCATCTTAAAAATAAATAAATAAAATAAATAAATAAAAATTGGGAGATTTCATATAAAAATCCGGGTTTCTGGCTCTGATTTGAAACAGGAAGCACGAAAACCACAATTCCATCATTAGTACAACCAACTGGAGCTCTCAGTAGGGGCTGCTGCTGTACACGGGGTGCGTGCTCTCTGGTTTGATTCAGTGCCCTGCTTCCAGCTGCTCCTGCCCAGCTCCATCTATGTACCTATGTGACCTGACCATCTCTGTAGACGTTGAGGGGTTGTGTTTTAAATTTCTTTTCAGAGGCCTGTAATGACACAGTATTGACACAAAATTAACCGAGTTAAACCACAAGTCATCTGTTTTTGTGCTTGATAGTTGTTTGCCTGTGTGCCGGAACCTGGTCATACAACCTTATCATGGAAGCTGATGGGGAAGAGACTTTTAGGCATTATCTGTCTTGACCCACAGCTCAGAGAGTTGTAAACAGCCGCTTTGTATTGGGTTGGGTTTGCGGTGTTTCCCCACTTGTGTATGGAACACAGACTGTCCGCCCACAGCGGGGACTCCAGGGGACACTTTGCTGGCTGAAGGGCTGTGGCTGTGTAAAGTGTGGGACAGCACCTGGAAGCAGACATCAGCATGTTCACCTCTGCTTTAGGCCTTGAACATCAGCTAGGGGGATGAGGGATGAGGGAAGAGGGAAGAGGGAGTGGAAGCCTGGAGAGCATTTTTACAAACTTATAAAAAATACACAACACACAATTTTCCATCTTTTGAGATGGAGTCTTGCTCTGTCACCAGGCTGGAGTACAGTGGCGTGATCTTAGCTCACTGTAACCTCTGCCTCCCAGGTTCAAGCAATATTCCTGCATCAGCCTCCCAAGTAGCAGGGATTACAGGCACCCACCACCACCCCTGGCTAATTTTTTGTATTTTTAGTAGAGATGGGGTTTCATCATGTTGGCCAGGCTAGTCTCAAACACCTGACCTCAAGTGATCAGGCTGCCTTAGCCTCCCAAAGTGCTGGGATTACAGGCGTGAGCCACCATGCCCAGCCCATCTTAACTATTTTTAAATGTAGTGTTTAGTCTTATTAAGTACATTCCCACTGTTGTGCAACAGATCTCTATAACTTTCTAGTCCTGTAAAACTGAAAATCTAGGCCACTGAATAACTCCCCACTTTCCACTCCACTTAGCCTTTGGTAACCACTATTCTACTTTCCATTTCTATGAGTATTTTAGATACCTTATATAAGTGTAATGATATAGTATCTATCATTTTCGACTAGCTTATTTCACTTAGCCTAATATCCTTAAGACTCATATATGTTGTAGCCTGTGTCAAAATTTCCATCTTTTTAAAGGCTGAATAATATTCCATTGTATGTATATGTCACATTTTGTTTTTCCATTCTTATGCATTGATGGACACTTGGGTCATATCCATTGATGGACACTTGGGTTACTTCAACCTCTTGGCTATTATGAAAAGTGCTGCTATGAAGATGGGTGTGCAACTATCTCTTCAAGACCCTGCTTTTAGTTCTTTGGGGTATGTATTCAGGAGTGGGATTTCTGGATCAAATATACATATATACTTACATACGTGTGTATTTTAGATAGGGCCTCTCTGTTGCCTAGGCTCAGAACTCCTGAGCCCATGTGATCCTCCTGCTTAAGCATCCTGATATGTTTAATTTTTTGATGAATCTTCATATTCTTTTCCATAGTGATGGAATCATTTTATATTCACACCAACAGTGCACAGGGTTCCAAGTTTTTCACATCCCTGTCAAGACTTATTTTCTCTCATTTTTCTTTTTGAGATGAGATCTTGCCCTGTCTCTCAAGCAGGGATGCAACGTTGTGTTCACGGCTCACTGCGGCCTTGACCTCCTGGGCTCAAGTGATCCTCCCACCTCAGCCTGCTGAGTAGCTGGGACTACAGCCTGGCTATTTTTTTTTTAAAATACAGACAGGGTCTCCCTATGTTTCCCTAGCTTGGATTTCTTTTTCAAATAGTGGCCATCCTACTGGGTGTGGGATGGTATCTCACTGTAGTTTTGGTTTGCAATGCTCCAGTGACCAGTGATGTTGAGTACATTTTAATATGGTTGTTGGCCATTTGTATATTTTCTTTGGAGAAATGTCTATTCAAGCCCTTTTCCCATCTTTTTAATTGGGTGCTTTTTTGTTGAATTATAGATGTTATTATATATCCTAGATATTAATCCCTTGTCGGATATATAACTTACAATTATTTTCTTCCATTCTGTAGGTTGTTTTTGGTCTGTTGATCGTTTGCTTTGGGACATAGAAATTTAAGTTTGATGTAGTCCATTTATCTACTTCTGCTTTTGCTGCCTATGCTTTTGGGGCCATATCAAAGAAATTGTCACCAAATCCAATGTCATAAAGCTTTCCTCTATGTTTTTTTTCTAGGATTTTCATAGTTTTAAGGTCTTACATTTCACTCTTTAGTCCATTTTGAGTTAACTTTTGTATATGGTGTAAGGTAAGGGTTCATCCTCATTCTTCTGTATGCAGAAGGACATTGGGTTTTAACCCATTTTAGATCATCAGCTCTGTGAGAGTATGGATTGTATCTTATTTATTAGCATATCCTCAGACAGTCCTGGATACATAGTAAGCTGTGTAGTAAATGTTTCTTGTTAAAATGACTGCATTGAAGAGACTAAGAAGATTGCTATGCCATACTTTTCTCATAATTGTTCTTTTAAATGCACATAGTAATTACTTTTTGATCACACCTAACCCCTAGTACTGACAGAGCAGTGACAGGATGGAATGGTTTTCAGACTCCCGAAAAATAAAACAAAGACTTTAGACTCTTCATATTTAGATGAGTCTTTTTTAGTTCACAGAATAATTAAGCCAAAGTAAACAGCAGTTAATTCTCCATCCAAACATGTCCACACCCCTACTCTTAATACTGGCTCCAGGTGTATCTACAAAGTTTGGGAAGGGTGTCAGACCCCTCCTTTAACTAAATATTTTATCTCCAGTAGAACAAAAAGAGGCCAGAGATAATATCTCACCTACATTTACACAATCAGTACATCATAGAGATCACAGTATGTTGAGTGCCTTTGAAATGTGGGACTTTGATGTACAAATGGCAGCACCTGAAGTATGACAGTGGAGGGTGGAAAGCAGCTGCCACCCCCTTACCACCAAAGTCAAACAGATTCCAACCCAGCCTCGTTTCCTGTATTGGTGCTCCAGTCTGATTCACCACAGGCCTCGGAACTGGATTTTTATTTAAGGGTGAGAGAAAGCCTATTAGCTTTCTAGCTTCCCTAGTAAGTCTCAGTGGTGGGTACCACAAACACTCAAACTTGAGAGAGAGAAGGAAATGGGATTGGAATGTCCCCATTCAAAGGACGGGTCTGTTGCCAAAGCTTATTCATCCTCAATCACTCTCTGTTCCATCAAGGACCCTGGACAGCTCAAACCCTGTTACAAGCCAAATGGTAGCATTGGAGAAGAAAGCTTGCAAGGCATTTATTGAACAAGACAGCCAGCCAATGGCTCCCCTGCTCCTACAGTTGCTTTTGTTCCAGTGATCTATAGACTGGCCTGGAGTTGACTTCCTCCAGGGAAGCAGAGTAACAGCATTCTCTTAGAGGAGGGTGGAGAGCACTGTGCTGGGAAGTGGTTTGTAATGAGAGACTCCAGTCTGTTTAGAAGCAGCCAGAGGGTGCCTGTGTGAAGCGTTTGCTGCAAAAAACTCTACCATAACCCATAGTACCTCAGGCCAGGGGAATGAATGACGATAAAACAAATCCTGAACTGTCTTATTCTCTGGATGGACTGAGACCCAGGCTTGTGTTTGAAGAGTTTAAGACATAGTGGAGAGAAAACACACAAATCCTCTGTGAAGAACTCTGAGCTTTTGTTCTGGCTGACTTTCCAACTGAAAATCCACCTGTGTCCTTCCTGCTTGGGCAAATTCTACCTGTCTTCCACGTCCAGATCAAACCTAAATGCCACTGACCACTACAGGCTACAGTGCCCTCTCCCTTGAAGCTCCCACAGCTGGAAGCATCAGTGCACTCACTCAGAGGGCATTTGGATACTGTTCTATTCTATTTGCATTTGCTCTATGTGTCTGGTCTTCCCAATTAGGAGGTCAAGAGGTCATTCATAACACCTAGCACACTGCTAAGCAATGATAGCCAGGGAGAAGGCACTCACAGGTTTAGAATCATTTGCTAACACTAATGTCATTTCCCTTACCAGTGTGGAGAAAAAAAATCTATTGCTCTATCTACGGAGGGACTCAAAATATAAAATAACTTGGAACTATTTTTTAAGTTCTCATTGTGTATTTCCTGATGAAATGATAGGATATTTGGGATTTTGATCCAATTAATAAGGATGAATCTTCAGAAACAGTATGCTAAATGAAAGAAGCCAAAAGCATATATTCATAAGAAGAATATATATGAAGATTCTAGTGATATGGAGTTCTAGAACAGGTGAAATTACAGTGAAAGAAAGCAGGCCTAGACTGCCTAGACTGGGGGTTGTAGAAGTAAACATGTGCACATGGACACAAGGGAAATTTCTGGGGTGATGGAAATGTTCTATATAGGCTGGGTGCAGTGGCTCACACCTGTAATCCCAGCACTTTGGGAGATCGAGGTGGGAGGATCACGAGGTCAAGAGATCAAGACCATCCTGGCTAACATGGTGAAATTCTGTCTCTGCCAAAAATACAAAAAGTTATATGGGCGTGGTGGCACACACCTGTAGTCCCAGCTATTCAGGAGACTGAGGCAGGAGAATCGCCTGAAACCAGGAGGCAGAGGTTGCTGTGAGTCGAGATCGCGCCACTGCACTTCAGCCTGGGTGACAGTGTGAGACTCTGTCTCAAAAAAAAAAAAAAAAAACCGGAGAGAGATCCAAGATGGCCGATTACTAGCAGCTCAAGATTGCAGCTCCCAGTGAAAGTGCAGAGAGCAAGTGGAAGCCACACTTACCGACCAATTTTTGCTGCCCACGGACCAGGACATTCCCAGCGGAGGAGCCCCACGGGTCGCCAGCGCAACCCTTTCGGCTGGTGCGGCTTTTTCGCTGGCGCCTCGGCCCGGTGGCTCTTGGTGCGGAGTAAACGGGACTGGGTCTCCTTTTGGATGATGTTTGGAGCTCTGGTGAGGCAGAGCAGTCCATCCAGCTGATTGAAAAAGGGACTGAAGAGGGAAGCCAGACCAGAGACCCCCGGGCAGAAAAGCACCATGAATTTCAATGCTGCTGTTTTAGCCAGGGTTGCGGGTCGCCACAGTGAAAATTACATAGATTCCGGAGCTGGGAATCAACAAGCTGGACGTCCACTCAGAGACCTAATTTGAAAGTTGGTAATTACAGAGACGACAGGTGGATAAAACCATAAAGATGCCAAGAAGCCACCGTAAAAAAAACTAAGAACACTCAAAATCAGAATGTCTCTCCTTCTACAGAGGACATTAGTTCCTCATTAGTAATGGAACAAGGCCTGATGGAAAACGAATGCAAAGAATTAACCGAGTCAGGCTTCAGAAGATGGCTAATAAGAAACTTCTGTGAGCTAAAAAAATATGTTCTAACCCAATGCAAAGAAACTAATAACCTTGAAAAAAGGTTTGATGAAATGCTAAAGAGAATGGACAATTTAGAGAGAATATAAATGAATTAATGGAGCTGAAAAACACAATATGAGAAATCCGTGAAGTATGCACAAGTTTTAACAGTCGAATTGATCAAGCAGAAGAAAGGATATTAGAGGTCAAAGACCAACTTAATGAAATGAAACAAGAAGATAAGATCAGAGAAAAAAGGATAAAAAGAAATGAGCAAAATCTCCAGGAAATATGGGACTATGTGAAAAGACCTAATTTATGCTTAATAGGTATATCTGAAAGTGACGAAGAGAATGAATCCAAGCTGGAAAATATTTTTCAGGATATTATCCAGGAAAATTTTCCTAAACTAGCAAGGCACGATAATATTCAACTCCAGGCAATACAGAGAACCCCACAAAGATATTCCTCAAGAAGACCAACCCCAAGACACATAATCGTCAGATTTACTCAGATTGAAATAAAGGAGAAAATATTAAAGGCAGCCAGAGAGAAAGGCCAGGTTACCCATAAAGGGAAGTCTATCAGACTCACAGCAGATCTCTCAGTAGAAACTCTACAAGCCAGAAGAGGGTTGGGGTTAATATTTAACATCCTTAAAGAAAAAAACTTTCAACCCAGAATAACATATCCAGCCAAATTAAGTTTTATAAGTGAGGGAAAAATAAAATTTTTCACGAACAAGCAAGAACTCAGAGATTTCATCACCACCAGGCCTGTTTTGCAACAACTTCTGTACTATACACAGAAAGGAACAACCAGTATCAGTTATCTTAAAAACTTACCAAAAAGTAAAGAATATTACAACAATGAAGAATTTAGATCAACCAATGGGCAAACAGCTAGTTAGCCTTAAATAACAGTATTAAACTCACATACATCAATATTAAGCCTAAACTTAAAAAGATTAAATGCCCCAATCAAAACATACAGTTAGACAAACTGAATAAAAAGTTAAAACCCATCGCTATGCTGTATTCAGACCTTTTTTATAGGCAAGGACACACAAAGACTTAACATAAAGGGATGGAGGAAGATCTACCAACTTAATGGAGACCAAAAAAAAAAAAAATACGATTTGAACACAGACCTGGAACAAGCAAATTTAATAAATATTTACAGAACTTACCACCCCATATCCACAAAACATATATTTTTTTCAATATTATATAATACCTATTCTAAAAGTGATCACATAATAGGAAATAAATCACTTTTTAGCAATTGCATAAGCATTTTACAGATTTAAATGAAATCCTGAGCAATAGAACAAGATTCTTGTTCTCTCTCCCCCTTTCTCTCTTTTTTCTCTTTTATTCTTCTAAAAACAAACAAACAAACAAAAAAACCAATGATCTATATCTTGAAATCTAGGATGAGAGTTATATTGGTAACTCAAACTGTAATTGAAATGATTACATTATATATCATTTGTCACTATAGTTAGTTGACTTACAAAAACATTCAGCTAGGTATAAAAATAAATACATGTATAAATATGCTAACGAATAAGGGAGGGTGGAAGGAAGACTGGGGAGTAGTAGGAAGAGGCTGGCTCTGAGTTGTTAGAACTGGGTGATGAGCCTCGAGCCAGGCGGGCGGCGGGGAAGGTGGTCCATACCAGTGCTCTATTTCTGTGTAAGTTAAAAATTTTCCAGAATAAAGTTTAAGGTAGTTTTCATTTTGTTTTTTAACTTAAAATGATCTTTAGGAATCTCATCCAATCAATCCCAGGACAATGAGTTTTTTCTCCCAAGTTGCTATTGGCTTTGAGGATTTCCCAGGCTTGAGGCCTATTTCCCACGGCCCTCTCATCGCATGGCTGTGTGGCAGCCCCATGGACACTTGTCTGTTTCTCCTCGATGGGAGCTGGAGAATACTGTCCAGGCCCCACCCACTGCGAGCTTTTGGCAGGCTCTTTCTGATGTTGATCACCCTCCTATGCCCTCTTCCAAACTCACCAGGAGGGCCCTGGCCCCCAGGCAGGCCGGGAGGTCCTGGAAGGTAGGCGTTTGAGGCCAGTACCTTGTCACCAGTAATATACTTGCCCAAGTCAGCAGCATTGTTGGGGAGCAGGGCAATCTGCAAGGAGAAGAGGAAGCCTCGGTCAGGAAGCAGTGGCGGAGGACAGGCTCGCCTTTGTCTTGGTGGTAGAAGCTGCAAAGCCTTTCCATGAGACATATGTATATACTTTTTACTAGAGCTAGTTAGGACTTAGAGGAACTATAAAGAGTCCCTTTCTAAACCTAGAGGCCTTCTAAGGTAAACAACTTGCATGAGATTACTCAGCTAGTTAGTGGGTGAGCTTAGATAAGCTCCAGAAGGCCTAGATGTCACTAGAACTCATTATTACCATAATTCATAGGGCCTACTTATTTCATACTCTCAATTTATTACCTATTTTATATCTCAAGCATTTACTGAACACCTACTATGTGCAGGTCCTATGCTCAGTTCTATGGCTGCAGTGGTGACCAAGACATGGTCCCTGCCCTAAAAGAACTCTCAGCCTTGGGAGCCAGGACCGAGAATGTGGCTGACAGTTCCCCTGAGCACCAAGTGCTGACCTTCAGGATAACTGGCCAGTAGTGACTGCGGTGGTTGTAAAATGTGTCCACAAATTCTTTGATACTTTTCCCTTCAAGGGTAGAAGCTAATTTCCCATCCCATGAGAAGTGTGGGCTGGACTTGACAACTTGCTTTTCATGTATAGAATATGACAGAAGCATGGGGCTTCTGAGATTAGGATAAAATGCATTAAGGCTTCCCCCTTGCTCTCTTTCATCACTCATTCATTTTAGGGGAAGTCAGAGGGCAGCAATGAATGAATGATTGCATTTTTCGATAACAGGTAAACTGTATTCACTTCTGAAGCCTTTAGTGAAAGCTGAATGCTGCAAACCTCCATTTCCACATGGGCTAAAAGAAACATCACCGCCCACCTGTTCAGCTTGAGGATTAAGGGAGGAAATATATATTGGGTCCCCAGCACAGGCCCTGGAACATACCAAGTGCTTGATAAATGGTTGTTCTGGTCTCTTCCCACCAAAAAGCGAATTCAAGTGATACAAAGGCAAGTGGAGAAGGGCATGTTTCTGAGGGTGAAAGCCACGCCCAGGGGACCCTGTATCTTGGAGTTCTGCAGAAAGCAGACATCTCTGCCGTTTTCTGAGGCATGTTGCATTTGTCCCCCATCCTCCTAGATGAGGCCCTGCTCAGGGACCCGCTGGCCAGAGGGAAAAGCGGTCTCTAAGAAGGCACACTGGTAGATCCCATCCTGACCCTCGAGAGTGCTCGGAGGCTCTAAAACCCATGCTTGGATCTGAGCTTTCAAGAGAGGTACCTACTATCTGTGCATGATCAGAGGTGGACAACTTGTGAACATTTCACAGCCGTGAAAACGTTGTGTCCTATGGGGTTTGACATCACACAGAGCACTAAATTAACAGTTGTGCAAGCTCCTTTCCCCAAGGCTTATTTAACTCTGAATTAAAACTTACAGTTGAACGCTAATATGAACAAAGATGGTTCTCTTTACTTCCCGCCTTCATGGAAAAAAGCACTTACCACCTCTCATTTCTTTTTCAGGAATCACCTCCTTCCCCAAGGGCCTAATGACTTCCTCTCAAGTTCTAATGCAGCAGAGTGAGGCACATCCAATGATGCTACAAAAATAACCCCAGAGACTTCAGGGCCTGAACATGTCTTAAACAGGAAAAGAACTCTAGCAAGGATTAGGACAACTGGCTTGATAGTGACATAGCAGGGCAATGGAGTAAAAGATGAGCATGGGATCTTGAATCTTCCAAGCACAGGCCTGAAGGGATCATAAGGGAGGCTGCAAAGTACATCTACTCAGCTACAGCCGAGATCCCAGGCTATGCATGACTAAGGTAGACTTGGGAGAGTTTTGCTGCCCGAGATGATCCTATCCACCTTCAGAAGGGCCTCAGTCTCCAGCACTGCTGTCTTCCTTCTGATCCTGGAGGATTGCATTCAGCATGTCCCTTACGGAATATGGTTCTGATGAAGCTCTCTGGTGAAGATCCCATTCGTCTGCTGTGTAGCTGCTGGGTTTGGGACCCTCTCAATACAGCTTTAAGATGAGTTTTTTGGTTTTTTTTTGAGATGAAACCTTGTTCTCTTACCCAGGCTGGAGTGCAGTGGCACAATCTCTGCTCACTGCAACCACCGCCTCCCAAGTTCAAGTGATTCTCCTGCCTCAGCCTCCTGAGTAGCTGGGACTACAGGCATGTGCCACCATGTCCCGGCTACTTTTTTGTATTTTTGGTAGAGACAGGGTTTTACCACATTGGCCAGGCTGGTCTTGAACTCCTGGCCTCAGGTGATCCGCCCACCTCAGCCTCCCAAAGTGCTGGGATTACAGACGTGAGCCACTGCATCCAGCCTAAGAACTGATGATCTTTTTTAGTTACGGGGCAGATATTCTTACCAATAGAAGAAATCCAATATTAAGGAAACATGACTATCATTGTAATATGTGGTTTGCATTTTGGCATATAGCCTTTACCTGATATACTTTGTGGAAAATAAATTCTTCTGGCTCCTTTGTAAGGTGACTGCCTTATTCCTGTATCCCATTAACCCCTTAACAAAGCAATGCAGATTCTTCTACAAGGTAAAACCATGAGAAAGTCCAAGAGGCTTCTGGCTGTACCCTCACCGCACAGCATGAAGAACGAATAGAGCCACGAGGCTGACGGGGGTTGATCCTGCTCCCCCGCTCGGTCTCCTGCACATACCTGCAGAGCAGGGGGCAGGCTCTCCTGCAGTCAAGAGTCCTATTCCCACTTCAACTTCCCAAGTGTTCTGTTTGAATCTGGGATGATCCCTAGTCTGGAACTTCCTCAACAGGGTGCTTTTCCCCATTTGGGGTGCCAAGTGAAATCAAACCTACTGAAATCTACCCAGCTTAGAGTGCAAAGATGTTCAAGGGACAGGAAACTAAAAGACGCTCTGACACTGTCTTCCAAAGGGTCCCCTCAGGATCCTTAGGACTTCTGAGCATGCACTCCTAGAAAGCCTAGGAGCCCTTTAGCTAGTTCTAAAGTCCCAGGGAAAGGACAGCCTTGCAGGCCCATGAGCTAAGACATTCCTGACCATCACTGCCTTCCAGACGTAGGATCTTCCTCCACACTTTGAGAAGACCTAGTGCTCTGTGAAAGACAGAAGGAATGCTGCCCTGCTAGGGATGCCGCTGGTTCAGTTCTTGTGATGGTTAATACCGAGTGTCAACTTGATTGAAGGATGCAAAGTCTTGTTCCTGGGTGTGTCTGTGAGGGTGTTGCTGAAGGAGATTACCGTGGAGTCAGTGGACTGGGAGAGGTAGACCCACCCTCAATCTGGGTGGGCACCATCTAATCAGCTGCCAGCACAGCTACGAGAAAGCAGGCAGGAGAGGATGGAAGAGCAGGCCTGCTGAGTCTTTCGGCCTTCATCTTTTTCCCGTGCAGGGTGCTCCCTGCCCTTGAACATCAGACTCCAAGGTCTTCAGCTTTTGGACTCTCAGACTTACACCAGTGGTTTGCTAGGAGCTCTCAGGCCTTTAGCCACAGACTGAAGACTGCGCTGTTGTCTTCCCTACTTTTGAGGTTCTGGGACTCAGACTGACACTGGCTTCCCTGCTTCTCAACTTGCAGACGGCCTATTGTGGGACTTTACCTTGTGACTGTGTGAGTCAATTCTCCATAATAAATTCCCTTACATACGTATATCTATCCTATTAGTTCTGTTCCTCTAGAGATCCCTGACTAATGCAATTCCCCTGTGGTTGTTACTCAGAATTCAGTAGGGATGACTGTAAGAATCAAAATCTCGTACAATCTGAAAGTAGCTTTGCACAATTTCAAGTCAGGGCTCATGGTTCAGAGTCACCACTGGGACATAACCGTGTTCCTGAGACACATTTAAAATGGCGCTGACATCCCCAGGTCATAGCAATAGATCACCTCAACCTTCATGTATGTGCCTCTGGCCCTGGGGAGGAAGAGGAGTGAACCTGTGAGAGAGTTAAATGTACCAGTAAATCTACTGCAGCCATGGGGCAGCGGGTCAACACTGGCAGCTGAAGCCTCATCCAACTTTATCATTGGCTTCCAACTGAGAGACTGAAACGTGGATCCCACCCTCGGGCCTTGGCATGAGGCAGAGGTACCTTTATATCTCAGCTCTGCCACTTTCTACCTGTGGGATCTTGAGTAAGCGACACAACCTGGATTTCCTCATCTACAAAATGGGGAAGGGAACGGCCACCTGAAAGCACTGCTGGAGGGTTAAAGTGATGTTGTCTTTAATGTGCCTGACCCAGCTGACCCGGTGTCCAGCCCCTGTCATAGACCCAGAAGAAATGCTGTCTGGCAAGCTGGGTGCTGTGGCTCACACCTGTAATCCCAGCACTTTGGAAGGTCAAGGTGGGGCGGATGAGTTGAAGTCAGGAGTTGGAGACCAGCCTGGCCAATATCGTGGAACCCCGTCTCTGACAAAAATACAAAAACCAGCTGGGTGTGGTGGCGCACACCTGTAGTCCCAGCTACTCGGGAGGCTGAGGCAGGAGAGTCACTTGAACCCAGGAGGCTGAGGTTGCAGTGAGCCAAGACTGCACCACTGCACTCCAGCCTAGGCGACAGAGTAAGACTCTGTCAAACAACAACAACAACAACAAAAGAACTGCTGTCTGGGGCTTCTCCTGACTTTGTTCCGAAGTAGCTGCGTCCCATTGTTAAGTTCCTTCATCCTTCCTTTTCAAGACTACAAAATAATTATTTTCAATACAAGATCAAGTCTTCATATTTAAAATTGTGCCAACAGGACCTCAGGATGAGACCTGCACACAGATGGGCTCCAGTGATGTTTCCCTGTGCCCCTAGTCCTCTTTGCTTGGTTTGGTGCCTTGTAAAAGTTACGAGGTAAGGTGGCAAATGTTGACCTCAATGTCCCAGCTGACCTCCTGCTGGATGGCTGCATCCTGGCTCCCTTCGGCCCCTGTGCGGCAGCAGAATGAATGCAGAGTGAAGGCACTGGCCCTTTAGAGGTGGCTGCCCAGAATCTCTGGCCCCACTTTCTGCATAAACATAGCTGAGGATGGGCTGAGGGATGCCAGGAGTTTGGGAGGAAGGTTGTAGTAATGTAAAAAGAGTCTGCGTTTCTCCTGGATTCCAGTCAATGGAATTATGCATATCATTTATCTTGTGCTAACCTTTATAAGAGAGCTTCTGTCTCAAAGAGCTGTTAGGATGCATCTGTGAGATGTTTCTTGTAAAGCACTTTGTAGAGGGCTAATAAATATTTTTACTTGCTAAACATTCATAGAGCTTTTTCTAGATGGATGGCACTGTTCTCAGTCCTTTATAAATATTAACATTTGTTATCATAAAATCCCTAGGCAGGTTTTGTTGTGGTCATTTTTTTAAAGTAGAGCTGAGGTACCGAGAGGTTAAATACTTACTCAGAGTCACACAGCCAGCAAATGATAGGGCTAGAATTTAAACTTAGCCTATCTGATTGCAGAATCTGTGTTCCTAACCACTAAACCAGCAGTGACCTAAAGCCACTTAAAAATTTTTTTTGGAGACAGAGTCGTGCTCTGCCACCCAGGCTGGAGTGCAGTGGTGCAATCTCAGCTCACTGTAACCTCCGCCTCCTGGGTTCAAGCGATTCTCCTGCCTCAGCCTCCCGAGGATCTGAGACTACAGGCACCTGCTATGCCTCCCAACTAATTTTTGTATTTTTTCAATAGAGACAAGGTTTCACCATATTAGCCAGGCTGGTCTCAAACTCCTGACCTCAAGTGATCCACCTGCCTTGGCCTCCCAAAGTGCTGGCATCACTGACATGAGCCACCGCGCCTGGCCTGCAGTCACTTTAATATGGATTGGTCTTCCCAATAATCGTGGGAAGACCCATTTTATAGAGACGCAGAGGAAACCACACATTACTGAGAAGCCATATACCTGTCGGAGGCAAAGGTGGTGCTAGAGCGAGCGAGTGCAGCCATCGGGTGGCCAATCTGCTCACTTGAAACCTTAGGGGCCTCGAAATTCTCAAGCCTGACCGCTGGCCCTACTCCATTTGGTTGTCATTTGCTGATTTCACACCGCTGGCTTGGTTTCCCCATAAAACCTAAGTTTATTTCAGGCAGCATCCTCTCCATAGCGTTTTGTATTTCCTCATTCCCCAGCCCACAGCAGGTGCTCAACGAACACTTCCTGAATGATTATCCACACTTCCCACAACTGCTCAACGTGGGGAGAGTCGCTGGTTTAAGAGAAGAGAGAGAGATTCTCAACTCTCTACGCAGCCACCCAGGGAGGCCGAGCACGCCAGTCAGTCTGGGACAGGCTTAGCGCAGGCCTCTCTTTCTGGAGTCTCCCTTCCCAGAGGACTCTGCAGCAATTCCACTCTCAAATCCCACAGCCCCTGCTGCCAGAACACAAGCAACTTAAAAAAAAAATGGATAGGCGAATTGGCATTGAATTTTAAGTGCTCTCGTGGGACAGAGACCCATCTAAAAGTTAAATGACAGGCACCTCATCTATCCCCACTCTCTCCCTAGCTCGCCAAATCATTTATTTTCTTCCCACACCACAGAAGAAGTGGTGGAGGTGGAGACACTGAGGTCTGTACACCATCTAAAAACATGTTTTTATTGCAAAATAAAGAACCTGGAAACCTCACGAGACAAGTAACTTAGTGAATTATTATTAAGCAAGCACCTTTAGGTGGAGCAAGCCACCACGGCACACATTTACCTATGTAACAAACCTGCCCATCCTGCACATGGACCCCAGAACTTAAAAATAAAAAAGGAAGCACCCTTTTAAAGAAGCCCCAAATCAATCAACAGAACTTTGCCAGCCACCCTAGATCCCTCCCTCCACAGGCCCTATCCCAATCATCAGTCTCCTCTCTTCCCCAGAAGTCCCCGCTTTCCTTTTATAGTAATCACTTCCTATGTCTTAAAAAAATAATGTATCACCCAACTGTGCATACCTAGATATTATGGTTTAGTTTTGCTCATTTAAAAAGTGATAGGTCTTTTAAGTGTCCTATTGTCTGCAGACTACCAGAACCCAGGCCATTTGACCTGTAGTATTTCCAGAGGTTGGAATGTTGCTGACTGTACATTCGTGGTACAGTTCAACGTGTTTAAACACCATTTTATCCTGTGGGGTTGGCCATGGTCTAGGACCGCTGGCATCTCCTTCTTGGCTAATGTTTATTTGAGCAGGTGTCCTACATTCTTCTGTGAACAAATGTATTAGCAGCAGCAAAACGATATTAAAAACCGACTGACAATCCAAACGCTGGTACAAGAGTAGAAGTGAGAGGACCCAGGTTTCAGGTCTGTCCTCTAGGGCAGTTATTTCACCTCTCTGAGACCATCAGTGTCTTTTTCACAGGGTCATGATGCTCATTAAATGTGATTCTGGATATAATGCTTTATAAGCGGTAGAATGCAAGACATTCTAATAGGAAGCTTTAGAAATGAATCGCTCCTCATAACATTCCTTGAAAGTCTGCGTTAGTTTGAGATTGCCTCAATGCATTTGCAGAAAGATTTTGGTATAAGGTAGAACAATTCTAGTCCAACTCAATTGTGTAAGAATTACTGGAGTATTAAGATGACCTAGTGGATTTTTATGTAGCTGTCCAGCAGGGTCTTTGAGGGTGAAAAGTATTTCAATGTAAGTTTCTACACTTCTTTTAGTATTTTCATTTTCATGCGTCACAAGAAAATATGGCAGGGAGGTTAAGGGAAAACCACACGTTGATTTAGCAACTGAATTTCTGAACAATTTGTGATATTTAGCCCCCTTGTTCTTAAATATCATCCTGGCTGGAAGTAAATTCTCTAAGGCACACAGATTGTTTCCAGGGAAGGAAAGTGAGGGTAGCTTTATGCCTTAAGAGGTACACTTGGAGATATTGATCAACTCCAAGCCCTTCCAGCTTATGAAATGCAAACTTACTTCTTCCTCCAACCCTTCTCTGGGTTTGTTCAATACCACTAACATCAACCCAAACTCAACCTGAGGATAACTGCATTGGATAGATTTATGTCTCTGTGTTTATAGTGACAGACACACAAGGTTTTCTGTCTAGTCTTCCTCTTAGGATCATAAGCTATTTAGGGTTAAATCTACATTTTATCCATAATTATCCATCAGATGTATACATGTTTCAGTTAAGCTGATCACATTGTCAATGTTGTAAAAATAAAAGGCCTGCAAACTATCTCTCTCCTCAGCCTGTTGATTTATTGAACTGGTAGCTGTGGTTTTCATTAGGGGCTGGCTGCATGTTTGTTGAATGTGGGAAAGATACCATCTCATGCTTACTCTCAAGCCCTTTAGCATCACTGGATGCCAAAGTCCAACAGTGCAGATACACCTCTCCGATGTGCTAAGAGCCTTGAGTAGAAAAAGTTGAATAAACAAACCAAGAAGGTTATGTTTTATCAGTGTAAGGGTGATTTCTGAGTCACTGACAAACTAGCAAACTGACCGACCTTAGGCATAATAAATACTGTTTATCTGAGTTCAGGACAGTTGCTCAAGAAGTCAGATTGCCAGATCCATCCCGGGGCGTTACAGCAGAACGGTGTTACTAGAAACCAGACATTCCATCAGGCATTCATACAGCCTTTCATAAACTGCATTGGTCCTCATCCTTGGTGACATGAAGTACCCACAGGGATGCCTTTCTAGGTGCAGGGAGCTCAGAAAGGGCACAGGCTATAGTTTTTAAAAGTGAAAAAGAAAGCTGCTGCAGAAATTCCTCATTGGCTTGTGGCAGTTTAGAGAGACAATATTCTCCGTAAGTAACACAGAGATCTTAGATAAAATACACAGGGTCCCAGGACATGTCACGAAATTCATTTTTCTTTTTGAGATGGAGTTTCGCTTTTGTTGTCTGGGCTGGAGTGCAATGGAGCTGTCTCAGCTCCCTGCAACCTCTACCTTCCAGATTCAAGTGATTCTCCTGCCTCAGCCTCCTGAGTAGCTGGGATTACAGGTGCCTGCCACCATGCCTGGCTATTTTTTGTATTTTTAGTAGAGATGGGCTTTCACCATGTTAGCCAGGCTGGTATTGAGCTCCTGACCTCGGGTGATCTGTCTGCCTCAGCCTCCCAAAGTGCTGGGATTATGGGCATGAGTCACCACACTCAGGTGAAAATTTATGAGAAGTCAAAATAGCCATAGCTCACCCTGGCTATGGCTTTGCCATGTGTCCCTTACCTAGTGTTGATTTTAGTAATCGCCTCTGCAATCCTTCACCATCATTGTGTCCTGTTACCCCTTGGATAGCTCTGAGGGTGGGCAAAGCATTCCAAGTCCGTCCAAACCTCACTGGCATCAACTGTGTGAATGTTCAATGTGGATAATGATTTATTTTCTTATCATTTGTAAATACTCTTCCAGCTGGCCTTGGCCAAGCCCTTCTCCCGTCACTCATCACCGTTCCCACCCCGGCGGCACCTACCTTTTGCTTCAGCTGCAGCACGGTCTGCTTCATCTGGTAGAACTCCTTGCATGTGGCACAGCAAGTTCCAGCTTTCACAGCATTCTCAGACTTCTCATGGCCTGTGAAAGGAGATGCGCTCAGTCCTGTCTGGCAGGCTGGATGCAAGCCAGACCCAGAGAGACAGCAATGGGAAGGGCGGTCCCAGGGACAGAGCAGCTGACAGCAGGACATGCAAGGGCCAGCTGTGGATGGTTTTACAGCTTTTGGGTCCTGCCTGCATGACCCAGGGTCAGGGAATAGTGGAGGACAGAGGGAGACCTTCCCTGTGAGAAGCTGAGCTCAGCTGTTCTTATTTAGACATGCTGGGAAAACTCCGTTCTTCCTCTTTCATGTGTGAAAATGCATACGTGGCCCTTTTATCAGTGCTTTTCCAGGAGGCAGGCTCTATAAATCTGACATGATTTATACTCCCCTTAAAGGGCCAATGTTCACACACTGTAAATATTCCCCAAGCTCAGGCACTGGGCCTCAAAGCTGCCTTTATCGCCTCTGTTAATCCCGTTTTTCAAAGGGAGCACGGCAGTGGGCCGGGAGCTGACCTCACTGACGCGTGAGGCCAGGATGGGAAATGCGCCAGGCCCTTTGCCACCCCATCTTGGGCCAATCGGGACAGCAATGGGCAGGCAGTCGGGCCCATCCGCTTCAGAGGGTCCCAAAGCACTGCTGTAGAACATTAGGTGCTCCACGGGCTTTTTGTAAAAACTTTTGCTAAAGGAAAACTGGGTGAAAAACGTGGTGATGTGGCCAAGAATAATGACAGCTGTCTTCTTTCTGGCACTGGAATGGGCCACTCCAAGCCTGCATGCCGTAGCGACCAGACACCTGGGTCAACTTGCCGCTGATGACTGTGCACAGACGGCCGAGGTCTGTGCCAAAGGTGGCAGTGGTGTGGGCCGAAAGTGCTAGGCTGAAGGTGTTTTGTTAGGGCAGGCAGGACAGTGTGACACCCAGGGAAGCATAAACTCTCCTCGCTTAGCAGCCCTTTGGTGTTGGGCCAGGTTTGTGGTGTGTGTGACATAATAACTGCGACTATCTAGAATGCCTACTGGGGACAGTTGGGTAATGTGTGACCATCTCTTTTGCTTCCTGGCCTGTACAGTTTGCTTAACTGCTCCTCTCTTCTGCAAAGCCCTGTTCCATCTCCACTTGTTGAATCCCATCAAGACCCAGATCTAATGTTCCATGAAACCTGCCCTCTCCACCCACAGAAGTCTGGAAATCAGGTAGCATTTACCGTGTGTCCCTCCCACTCACAGGTTTGTCTTCTAGGCTTCCCCAGAGGGCGGCTCCTAAGGCACATGCCAGTGTGTAAGCTGCCTAAGAACCAGGCTCACTTCTTGGTATGTCACATAATGGATGCTCAAAAAATGTTTGGAAATGGACTGTTACAGGTTGAACTGTGTCCTCCTGTTTGCCAATTCATGGGAAGTCCTGATTCTCAGTGCTTTAGAATGTGACTTTATTAGGAAACAGGATCACTGCAGATAAAATGAGTTAGGATGAAGTTATGCTGCAGTAGGGTGGGATCCTAGGCAACATGATTGGTGTCCTTATACAAAGGGGAAACGTGCCCACAAGAAGAATGCTATGTGAAGATGAAGGCAGAAGTGAGAGGCAGTGGAAGCCGAGGAACACCAAAATTGCCTGCAGGTGACCAGATGTTGGGGAAAGGCATGGGATGGACTGTACTGCACAGCCCTTAGAAGAAACCAATCGTGCTGATGCCTTGGACTTTGAACCTCAGACCAGAGACAAATGTCTGATTAAGCCAATTAATTTGTGGCATTTTGCTATAGGAACCCTAAGAAACAGACACATGAATGGAGGGAGAGATGGACATGAGGGCAGTCTGCATGCAGGTGAACCTGAACCTTCCTTACATAGCCTGGCTGCCCAGTCCTCTCCCTGGTGACATGTGGTGACCAGGGCTTCTGCTCTTTGGGAGGTGAGCAGGCCCAGAGGCAATCAGGCAGCTGAGCTCTCACACACTATGCATCTGCAGCACAGCAGCAGGCAGTTTCAGAGCTCACCTGCTGCACTGCCATCCCTGCACCATGGGAGAGCTGGGGCTGGCAGCAACCAAGCTAGGTACACATTTCTCACGCCAGCAGGTTGACACAAATGACGCCATGCTGTGCAGCAGAGTTGTCACAAGTGACAGTGTAATCATTGAATATACAGGGTCAACCTAGCTTTTCGGGCAGGTTTTGAATGTGTAATTGGAGAAAAACACTTGAATCTCTGCAAAAGTGGCAGTTTTTAAAAATCCACTTCACGTGTAAGCAATGTAACGGGGCCACTTTGTTAATGCCTGCTTTCTAGGCGAATGCCCATAGCTTGCCCACCTGTACTCCCTTAATCGGCACACTGGACAGATGGTTTTGACTCACTGCAGCTGTGTGATAATGAGCTAAAAAATAAGGGGGAATAAGGAAGGTCTTGTCTCAGAGATGGCGGAGTGAACTGATTATCAGCACAAACTTGAGTCCCACTGTTCTAGGTTCAGGTTCCATCTCTGTCACTGAATAGACTCAGGGATATGGGTCAGGTTACTTGGCCTCTACAAACCCCACTTGCCTCGACCATAGCACTAAAACAATTCCTGCCACATGCGGCTGCTGTGATCACTGGGCAAGGTAATGCATGGAAAACCCTTGGCAAAGAGCTTGGCTGTAGGTAGATGGGAGGGGGTGCCTAGCAGTTTTCAGGCCCACCAAACCCTTTACATTTCCTTTGCCTGATAACCCCAGAACACTGGAGTAACAGTATTAACATGAATAACAAAACGAGGCAAGTGAGGGCTGGTGACTTCCTGAAGGTCATCTAGCAGGTGGGTCATCCAGCAAGTATCTGAGATGGGTTTAGAATGAGTTGTCCTGAAATTAAATCTAATACCTTTTCCACAAATCAGATAGTTTCCTTTGGCTTTTTAAATCCCTGTTCAATGTACCAGTGTATAATCCTATGGAGCTTGAATATTCCTGAGAACCAGAATTACTCAATCTCCAACAGAGTAAGCCATGCAAATTTCCATGCAATAATATACTTAATTGTAAAGGGCTGAAGCCTTAACTTTTCTTGTGCCGACTCCAGGATATGGTGGGCTCTTGCATGAAAAGATGACTCAGGCTCCAGGTTTATTAGGTTAATACTTAAGGACAGTTGAATGACATCCATCTTTCCCAACTAGTCTTTCATTGATTCCATTTCATCTTCTGGTCAATTTTTACAATACCATCCATTTATTCATCCATCCATCCATCTTCCCATCCATTCCATCTTCCTAACCACTTATCCATCCATCCGTCCATCTTTCCCTTCTGTATCTGCTATTAGTCAGGTCCTGCATCAGGCACTGAGAATGCAAAAATAAGTGTGAATATCTGTTTAATAATTTTCAATTCACCTTTAAGGATCTAGCCCTGTTGGCAGAGCTGGGCCACCATGAACAAAAGCTAAAAGCTCATCTTTCTGTCACTTCTACTTTTACATACTCAGTGAAATTCTCCAAGTGTTAGTATGATTAAATAATGTGACAACTTCATAAGATAAACCTCTACCAGATTCTAGACTATTTCATTTAGATCATGGAATATTAGAACGTATCTTTACTTCAATCTCTTTCATAGGTAAGGAGAATAAGATCCACAGAGAGAAAGTAACTTGTCTTGGGTCTTTCAGATTGCTGTGTGTAGAGATCACAAACTCACAGGGTCCCAACTGGCTGTTTTGGAGGGGTGGGTGCATGCAGTGAGCCTACTGTTGGGAATTCTGTTGACAACATCTGAGGGCTCTCTGCCAGCCAGGGTCCAGGGCAGAAGCTCTGCTGAGTTACCTGTTGATGAAAATTCCTGGGCTGTTTTCTGTTCCTTTGTGGAATTATCAGAACACGGAGAACCAAGATTAACATTATCCAGAAGACTTGAAGTCCCACTGACACAGGAATACACAGCATAGTGGTAAGGAGTGTAGGTGGAGTCACATGATCAGGTGGAGTTACTCTGGTGGAGTTACATGATCAGGACTTGAATATTGATGCTACCTAATACCTTTTACAGTGGACAAGTCACGGTCTCTGTGAATGCCCATTCTTTGAATGGTAAAAAGGTAACAGCACCTATTAGTTGGAGCTGCTGTGAGGAGCCAGAGATAAGACATGTAGGTTCCCAAAACAGTGCCCAGCTCAGGGTAAGCACTCTACTTATAGTATCGTTATTTATTGTTGGTACCACTATGATTCAGTTCCCTACAAAATTAGATATGTGGGGTGGGGACCTTACATCACCCTTTCAATAGAGCCCTCAGAGGGTTTAAAGATAAACAAGGACTCATACCTTTTGCATGTGTAGACCTGGAAAATAAAACCGCCTCTGATTTGGAGTTCACATCTACCTTGCAATTTGTCTACAATAATGTCAACATGAAGCTGTAAGTAATCTCACTTATGCTACATTGACAGTTTATTTAGGAATTGGGGTAGACATCGCTGCATGTTTTCAATCCTCTCAACTAATGCTGTGGTCACACTTCTGAGAAAAGCCTGGGGTGTTATCACTTCACTTTTTTTCTTCTAACTTTTTTAGATTTTAAAGGTGCAATATGATTGATAGCCACATGGGGGCATGAAGCTCTAATTTTTCCTGAAGTTGACCAGGACGTCTATCCTACGCATTACAAGTTGTCATGCTTCTTAGCAAAACCAAACAATGTTCCTGCCGTATTTTATATGGGCAGTGTCAGAAATGAACAAAACATGTTTGTGTTTAAAAGTGGATCATGCTCTGGCTGTAATACCCAACCCTGGAGGCACATTACAATCACCTGGGGGGCTTTTAAAATATGAATTCTGCTCACACCACCCCTCTGGGGAGGGCAAGGCAACAGACTCAGCATTTTAAAAAAGCTCCCCAGGTAATTGCAAAGTTGAGAACTGCTGATCTGTGGATTAGTGGAGCTTGAGAGTTATATGAAACACCTGGCCATCTGACACTGCACTGCAAAAAGTGATGGTAGGGGTCACGGTCACGTTATCAGAAAATAAAACAAAGTTGAAAAATAAAGGCTGGCAAGCTAATTACTACGGAGCCAATATTTCCTTAATTTGTCTCCCCACTGGGGCTACAGACTCCCTGGGGTGACTAAACTGGCTCCAGCTACATATTTTCAAAGAGAAAATCAATGTGACTGAATGCCCATTAGCAGACGGCTTGTCTCCCTCAGCACCGAGCCAGCGGATTGCAACCTCTTAAGCCTCAGAGGCAGTCCTGGGGCCACCCTCCCTTCTCTCCCACTGGGTTCCTAAGAACAAGCTGAGGTTGTATTTGATTTCCAACTCCTCAGATTGTAACAATATAGACATTAGATAATGCGAAGTTAAAAAGGAAAACCGAGGAGGAAAGGCTATCAGATCACATGTGGTTATACTCAATAATCATTCTCAATTCATAAAAAATGACCATAATGAAATATTAATCTTAATAATTAGTCCAAAACGGATGCAAATGCTTATCAGCTTCTAGTCTTCCAGAATGTGGGACTCTTCTGGCCTCTGACATTTCTTATTGTTGAGTTGAATGTTTGGATGCGTAATTATTTATCTTTTAGATATTTTGAGGAAAGTCCTCTGCTTAGAAAGTGTTCAGGCTGGGCATGTTTCTGAGTCTTGGTACTTAGAAGGAGGACAAAGAAATGAGGCCTGGATGGGGCGCTGTGGCTCACACTTGTAATCCTAGCACTTTGGGAGGTTGAGGCAGGCAGATCGCCTGAAGTCAGGAGTTTGAGACCGGCCTAGCCAACATGGTGAAATCATGTCTCCACTAAAAATAGAAAAATCAGCTGGGCGTGGTGGTACATGTTTTTAACCCCAGCTACTTGGGAGGCTGAGGGATGAGAACTGGTTGAACCTGGGAGGTGGAGGGTGCAGTGAGTGGAGATTGCTCTACTGTACTCCAGCCTGGGCGACAGAGCGAGACTATGTTTCAAAAAATAAATTAAAAAATGAGGCCTGCACATGCAGTCACAGGGCTTATATCATTTACGCTAAATCACACCCAACTTTGAAAAATATTTGAAAGGGTGAAAGGGTTTTCAAAGCTCATGTAATTCAACCTTCTCATCTATAGAAAAGGAAACTGAGGCCCAGAGATCTGTGCATTGTCGCTCAGTTCATACTGAACCAACTTGACAAACCTGGTTTTGCCAGAACCATCGAAGCCAGGCCCCACCAACTCAGCAATAAGAAATGCCAGAGGCTAAAAGAGCCCCACATTCCGGAACATCAGAAGCCGATAGGCATTTTCATCTGTTTTGGACTCATTAGCAGGCTCAAAATTTCATTATGGTCGTTTTCTTCTGAATTGAGAATGATTACTGAGTATAGCCACATGTTCTGAAATCAGCTCTTCCTCCTCGGCTTTCCTTTTTAACTGCATTAGCTAATGTCCGTTTACCAAAGTTGGTGCAGTATCACTTCAAACTTCCAGCCTAGGAACTCTCCACTCATCACAGCTGTTAAAGAAATGATCCCCTTCCCTGCCACCACTGGCCCTTGCTGGGCCACACTGCTGAAGAGTGGAGGTATTTTTTTTTTTGGCCAGAATCATCAAAGCCAGCTCTTATCTTCTCAGCAGTCCAGTCTCTCGAATTATGACATCAATGTTCAGGGCATACAATGGCCTGTCCTTTCTCATAATTTTAATTATATGTATGAATTGCTTCTCTCAGTCTCTATGCTCAGATATTCCTGGTTACTGGTGCTGGAATTTTGTGTTACTAAAATACAAAATCAAATGCTAGTGCTCTGTGCATAGGTGATAAATTCAGTGGAGAGAAATTGCTGAAGACACTGAGCGATTCTTTTAGAAGGGTGCCGCTGGGGGACTGCAACAGCAGAGTGTGGAGTCATATCAGGTTTCCCTTTTCGAGACTATTTGTAATTGTTTTATCTGGGGAAGGATGACGACGGAAGAGAAAGAGGAGAGGATTCCCAGCCAAGTGTAATCTTTTGCAATGAGTTTGTGTTACAATAAGGCTCAATGCTATAACCAGCCGAATGTTCTTGATTAAAATTAAAGTCACCTGCAGCTGTCTCTCAATATGGCAGAATGGAAGGTACTGTCCTATTTTCATTCATCAGATGCCATGCAGTCTACAGAAAATCACTCCTCTCTGACTCTGGCTGCTTTATCTGCTGGTATCAACATCTTTGCCTGAAAATTGACCAGATGGCTTATCATTTGGCCCCAGAACTAAGATCTTTGATGCTAAGTTGGTGTTTCTAAACTGTTTTTCAGGACACCATCACTTGAGATATGTTCATAGGTTTCTTAATAAGTACTTTTGGATTTAATCAAAGTTGTTTTTTTTAATTTTTGAGACAGGGTGGACTGCAGTGGTGCAACTGTAGCTCACTGCAGCCTCAACCTCCTGAGTTTAAGTGATCCTCCCACCTCAGCCTCCTGAGTAGCTGGGACTACAGGCATGTACCACCATGCTCAGCTTTTTTTTCTTTTTAAATTTTTAGTAGAAATGGGGTCTCACTATGTTGCCCAGGCTGGTCTTGAACTCTTGGGCTCAAGTGATTCTCTCACCGTGGCCTCCCAAAATGCTGAGATTACAGGCATGAGCCATCACACCTGGCTTAATTTTTTTTTTTTAAAGGACAATCGCTCTGAGTTAGTGCCTTCTAATTGTGAACCCTTAAGAAGTGGGTGCAGTCACAGGACTTTAAGAAAGATATGTGTATTATCTTCTCCGGACACCTCAGCACAGGACCTTAAGAAAGATGTGTGAGGGGAGAGATCCAAGATGGCCGACTAGCAACAGCTCAGGAATGTAGCTCCCAGTGAAAGCGCAGAGAACAAGTGGACGCCGCACTTTCCGACGAGTTTTTGTTGCCCACAGACCGGGAGATTCCCGGCGGAGAAGCCACGCGGGTCGCCGGCGCGACTCTTTTGGCCGGCGCGGCTCTTTTGCCGGCACCCAGAGCGGCGCTTCCCGGTGCGGAGTGTGCGGGACGGATGGGCTCGGCTGGTCCCATCCCCACAAGGAAAACAGCAATTGGAAGCGCTGAGGACTGAGAGTTTCACAGCGGGCGCAGCGAACCCGGGAAGGTCTGGCTCAGAGGGGAACCGGGGTCCGCCAAAGGAAAACTAAGAAACAGAAAAACTTCATCACCGGGCGGAGAGAGATCCAAAATGGCCGCGTAGCAGCAGCTCGGGATTGTGGCT